>JAVKPL010005756.1:0-112500 GCA_032173675.1 Gastrolobium villosum | reverse complement strand
GTTTTGCTATAATATTATTAGTGAAAATAATGCTACTGATTCCCAATGTATCAAAATAAATAAATAATGCTACTGATTTTTCTTAATTTGACCTTCGACGCTACCTATTATGCATAACTGCTAAAATATTGAAGAGTTTTTCTGAACCCTGTGCACGTTACGGGAATTGGAGACTACCATCCCTAATTTTTTAATTTTTGAACAATTATTTCTAACTATAGATTTTGACTTTGTAGTGTGATACACCTGTAAACAAAATATTTTTTAATGTACTTACTACATGCATGTACATCGATGATATTTACATTTCAGGGTCCTCAGGTCTTAAACATAAACTGCAAATGATATGAATGATTAAAATATGGGAAAAGTGCTTTACCAAAAAAAATATATGGGAAAAGTGCTTTACCAAAAAACAAATATGGGAAAAGTGTTTATTATTTTAAATGACATAATTTATATCTTTTTACTTTCACAAAGAGATGAGACCCACACCTTTATTTTTTTGTTAACTCTCTCTCTCTTCCTTTATATATATATATTTCTCTCTCTTAAAATGACATAAATTTACATCCTTTAAAATAATACATACAAATCCTTAAAATATTTGTCCTATAACAAGAAACAAATATTGTTATAGTGAGCTCAATTGACTTGCTTAATATCAAAGAAATCATATTATTCTCGTTGCACAAACTCCACCGGATCAGTGCTGCCATACCAACACCCGTGTAGCAGACTTCCTAACATAAGACGTTAAAATGTCTTACTTGGGAAGTCATTTTGTCTGCATGAGCACCAAAAGGTCCCGTCTTTTATGTCCTTCTATATACAGTAGCTGATACAGTATTGACAGCGGTTGCAAAACACCTTGACCCTGTAAGGCCATACTACTATGGCTTTTTCATGTAATAGTTGACTTGTCTCACTCTCCCACCAAAATGGTGCCTCATCCTTAATATAAATATCCATTTTTCTTCACAATGAACACACACGATATCATTACTTTCATGAGCTCTCATTATACATCATTGTAGCTATTTAACACCACCTCCTATTATTATGCATTTCACCTGAAACTTCCTTGCATAGCCTTGGTCCATACCATTACCGTCAATGGCACCCCTACAATGATTACTATATCACTTGGGTTTACATACATGGCTCCCTCACTTTACTAATAGTTCAAGTTTAATTTTGATAATCGAAACTATTAAATTTAAACATCTCGTTCCTGAAGTATAAATCATGTTCGTCCCAAATGAACTCAAGAGAGGGTGGATTGAGTTTTATAAAATTAATTTACTAATTAAAAATTAACTCAAAGAAATAAATCAAGATAAAGGATAGAGAGATATTGACGCATAAGTTTTACGTGGAAAACCGAAAAGGAAAAAAATCACGAGCAGTAATATCGAATACTAAAATTCAACGAAGAACTTCACTATTAAACTTGCGTACAAAGAGTTCTCTAGTATCCTAGTTTTCTAGTCTACCCCTTACACAAAATTTTACTTGGTATCCTTGTTTCCCTGTACGAAATCCTAACCTGTCAGGATTGCGAAACTCTATCACACAAGGGTTCTTAAGTTACTATCAATTTCCAAGAAAAAGAGATATGCTGGTATCTTAGTTTCCCAGCACAAGAACTGATATCCAAGTTTTCCAGTATAGACCTTCAAAAAGGTCAAGAAGAATTTTACAATTAAAATAATTTACCTCAGTGCTTCTTTCCCTCAAGCGGATAGGTAATCTGAATTCCTATAGAGAAATATTCACTTTGACAAAAGATGAATGTATGAATAGAGTTAACATGGTAGAGTTATTAAATGTCATTATGGAGAAATTATGGATGAAGTTAACAACAGGCTGCACGGTTGGAAAAAGCAGTGTTTATCCATGATTGGTAGAATGATTCTGGCCAAGTCTGTTATTTCGGCCATGCCTATATATCATATGCAAAATAGATTATCACTTGCGGGTATCTGTAACGAGATTAATAAACTCTAAAGGAATTTTATTTGGGGTGACTCAGCCTCCCAGAGAAAACATCATTTAATTGCTTGGGAGCATCTCATCTTGCCTAAGAACCGTGGAGGATTGGGTCTCATAAATCTCAGGAAGCAAAATGAAGCTTTTCTTCAGAAATGTGCTTGGTCTATTATTCAATCTCCTTGTCACCTTTGGGCTCAGGTCCTGATAGCTAAGTATGGTAGAAACAGGGATTTAATGAAGGAATTGACTAGCCAGCCGTATGATTCTCATTTGTGAAAGAGTTTAGGTAAAATATGGCTTGATGTCATCAGAAATATCATCTAGCAGATTGGTGATGAGGGAAAAAAATGAGGCTATAGGAAGATAGTTGGGCCGTCCTTAATTCTAATCTCATTTCTCTTGCTGTTGTTCCTCCTTCTAGTGAGGAAGTTGATCTCGAGATCAGTCATTTTGATTTCTCATCTAATAATGGCTGGAATATTCAGTATCTTTCTAATCATTTGATTCTACTGTGGTAAATTTAATTATGGCCATCCCTCCCCCATATGTAGAAGTTGGAATGGATTTTGTTTCTTGGAAAGGTTGAAACCCACGTCAGTCCCTTGTTAAGCTTGCCTATTTAAACCTTTTTAATCTTTCCAATCATTCTCCTAATAGTTGTGAGGATAGCATTTGGAATTGGAAAGGTCAAGAAATGATTAAATTGCTCATTTGAAAATTGTTTCATGGTAGAATGTTTACCAAAGATAGATCTGCGAAATGAAGAGGAACTTCTGATAAATGCCTCTCATGTTCTGACAAAGTGGAAACTTGCTTATATGCATTTAGGGACTGTCCAAAGGCAAAAAAAACATTTGGCTTCTCCCTCTATTTCATCCTCTCCCCAATATTTTTTCACCTCTAATCTTCTTGGAGAATAGATGTCACTAAATTTAAATCAGAACAAAATTCGTGATTCAGATTGGTGGGACTCATTTCTTTATTATATGCAACACTTTGTGGAATTGGAGAAACAAAGATATGCGTGAGGAAAATTTCAAAAGACCTGAAGATTCTACATATCTTCTTGTTGGCTTTATTGAAGAAGTAAGACATTTCATATATTTAAAAATTCAAAGATTCGATACAAGCTCCCCCACTCCTTCCCGCAACTCTTGGTCTCCTCCCTTGCAAGGAATTATAAAGCTCAACATAGATGGTGCTGTTATGGGAAATAAGGCAGCTTGTGGTGGTATTTTGAGGGACTAGTTTGGCTTCTGGGTTGGTGACTTATCTGCTTTTGTGGGTTCCTGTCCCCTTCTTCGGACAGAGCTTTGAGCTATCTACCATGGTCTAGTTTTTACTTGGAACAACAATTGGAAGAATATTGTTGTGGAATCAAAATCTTTTCAAGCTATAAGCTTACTTACCTTTTCTGATTATGTTTCTCGAAAGCTCCCTTTGGTGGCTAAGATTCGAGCTTTCTTGAACAAAGATTGGACTGTTACTATGTCTCACGTCTTTAGGGATTGCAACAAGTGTGTGGACTGGATTGCGAAGAAGGCGGTGAATGACAATTTTAGTCTCATCCCAGCCTCCTCTCATCACCTTGATCTAATTAACCTCTTAACTGTTGTTCTTTTGGATCCTGGCTAAGAGTCTGTTGCTACTCCCAGATTAATTTAATTTTTGGTTGAGCTTTTCTTTTTTTTTCACTCCGTGTTTGTTGTCTTTGTTTTTTCCTTTGTTTGTTTCTTTGCTTTCGTGGGGCTTGCCCCTTCTTGTTACCAAAAAGAAGAAGAAGAAGATGAATATATGAATGCTTGTTCTTGAAAAAGCTTTTTAATTTATGTACGAGAAAAAAATACTAATCTTGAAAAGCTAACCAGAAATTAATTTTCCGACCAACTTTTTCAAAATTAATTTTCAAAATATTTTTCAAAAAATAACTAGAAATCTTTTACCTTATATAAAATTTTAAATGCAATTTTCAAAAATGAAAATTCTGAATTTTTTCAAATAAAAATATGCAAAACATTAAATATCTTATCCTATTATACAATGTAATCCTAATCAAAAAATTTGGTAAAGAATATTTTATTTCTCTTATATAAAATCTAAAAAAAATATATTTTAAAATTTACTTAATTCCATGTTTTTCTCTCTATTCATGATATCTTTCATATTTTCTCCAATCTTTTTTATTTATGATATCTTCCATACCTTTTCCAATTTTCATATAATCTTCAATTATTTTGAAAATTATTTTATTCAGAATAAATATTATTCTGAAATCTCAAACGATAAGTTAGTAATTTCAATACAATAAATTATTATCAATTAAATTAATATTAAATTTATTATAATCATCAAAACATATTTTAAATCAATTAATCAATTGGGATATAACAAATATCCAACTAATCAAACTCCAGATTATGTTAATCCTTTCATATATAATCACATATCTCAATACCTGCTTGAATCCCACTTAAATCTTATTTGAAAATTTGTTCATATACACTCCCGATACAAAGGTAAAACATATTTCCTTCTTCCAATTTGAGGTGGTATTGTGCATAATAAATATTGTTAATGAATAGAAACAATCCAAATAATTATTCTCATTGTGAAATATGTGCAAGATCTGTATGTCATTCGCAGTGAATATCAATTTTTTTTTTAGGTTATTTTAACAAAAAAATAAATAAAAAGACAAGGCTATATTAGATTGAAAATTAGAAATATAAAAAGTGCATTTCGGACATTTAACATCTTGAAGGCTTTTCCACCAATCATGCATTTTTTTTGTTTTTTTTGTATAATCCGGAGGTATTCTTTTCAACTTCCTCCAGTCACCTTGCCCTCGGAGTACGGCTCTGTAGGCTAGTCCCTCATTGGTGTATTGAGCTCCGCTACCGGAGGAAAGATGAGACTAATCCCCCAACCGAGAAGGAGACGGTCCTGTAGGCTAGCCCTTCATTGGTGCATTGAGCTTCGCTACCTGAGGAAAAATGAGACTAATCCCCCAACTGAGAAGGAGACACTTTCCTCCCTTGGCCCGCAAAGATTGTCCAAAAATTTGATTGAGATAGAATTTGAACCCTATTTAAGCAAATCCTTTGGAGCTCAATTGCCAAATGAGCTAGATTAACGTTCCAATCATGCATTTTAATCAATTCACTAAGTAACCAAGAACTTAATCTCTTCAACGTTCTAATTCTTTTTATTTATTTTTTGAATCTATGTAAAGATGAAATTTAAATTTACTATAGAAGAAAAACGAAACCACAGAAACTGCGACAGCGTTTGTAGCAGAGCGAAAGCCACCCACCAGCTCAGATCACATCACCTATTTCTACGTTCTGTTTTTTACAGTCTTTCTATGCTTTTTATTTTCCCTAAATTCCAGGGTTTTATTCTTGTCCCTCTCTTCTTTTTCTCTACCATCTATCTCTCTTATAGTCCATTCTTTTGTTAGATAGATTACTCTCATTAACCATTTTAGGAAGAATTTATTACATTGATATTAAAAGATCTGTTTTTTCCCCTTTTTATTCTTTTCCTTTCTTCTCTTTTTCCCATTTTCTTTACCCCTTGTTTTTTTTTTTTCGTGTGTCTTATCTCTGTACCTGAATATTCAACCTTTTTTTTGTTTTCTGTTCACAATTCATACATATTTTGTTGTCTTCTTCAATAGACAAGCTCAGTCGTTCGAGAGATTTGAGCTCAATTCAAGCTTTCTGTTGTTGCAGAAGGGATCTTTCATGGCTTCCCAAAATGTAAAGTTTTCTTTTTTGTTATAAATTTTGAATCCCTACCCTTGTTGCATTAAATCTTGTTACACCCTTTTTTTTTTTTTTATTTTCCCCCAATTTTGCAGCCTCTCCTCACCTAATCTTAAGCATCGAGGTCCTCAAAATGGACCATTTCACGGTTTCAGACTAGTGGGATATTTTTCTTATTTGACAAGGTCCTTCCTTTTATAATCAAAAGACAATCTTGTATCAAAACCTTAGCCCCTTTGTGTCCATCTTTTCTTGATCTGACACAAGAAAAAAAAAAAAATGTACGGGACCAAGAGTAAAATAGACCTTGCCTTCGAATACCAATCTCAAGCAGCAATTTTGAGGCCAAGCATCCATTCCAGAAGGGCAAATCTGACTGTGAAATTCCAAGACCTTTATGGGTTCACGGTGGAAGGGAATGTGGATGATGCGAATGTGTTGAATGAGGTTAGGGAGAAGGTGAGGCAACAGGGTCGAGTTTGGTGGGCATTGGAGGCTAGCAAAGGTGCAAATTGGTATTTGCACACTACCATAGGGGAAGGAAGTGCCCTTAAATCTTCCTTGAAATTCTCAGCGCTGGCTAATGCTATCACTTTGAAGAAGTTAATCAGGAAGGGGATACCCCCAGTTCTTAGGCCTAAGGTTTGGTTTTCATTGTCAGGGGCAGCAAAGAAAAGGTCCACGGTGCCTGATAGTTATTATGATGATTTGACAAAAGCAGTGGAAGGGAAGGTCACCTCTGCTACCCGACAGATAGATCATGTGAGTTATTCAACCTTTTTTTTTTTTAATGATAATCACACAATTGGGTTTGGTTTTGATCACGTGTTTCTCAATTTGAGTTTTGGGCATCACCCTTCTGTCTTGTTTGGTTTCCTTTTATTTGATTATTATTTGCAGATGCGTTGATCATTTTCAATTAAATTCGATGGAGGAATTGCATTGTCTAGACTTTATATTGTGTCTTGTGAAAAGATTTTCAGACATATCTTGCAGCAGATTTTGATGGGTGATCGTGAGTGGTCTTTCATTATTTCTTTCCCAATGAGCAGAATTTATTATTTGTGGATGATAATGAGAGTTAAGAGAGATCCATTAGAGTTAAAGATTTATAAGCCCTATATTTATAACCTTTGTAATTAATTATGTGATCCGTTAGCCTTAGATCATATAGATAATTTAAAAGTTCATGGTGGTATATGAAACTAAGAATTTTGGCTGAGGAAAAATGTAGCTGATGAGATGCTGATCAGAATGCGATAGGAATTTGTGTGGTCCTCGGTAAAGTTTGTTTAGGCTTTTATATCTTGACTGTTTGGGATGTGATGTTCTTTATCTACTCATCCAACAATATGAACTTTCTGGGTTTGGAAAAGCGACTGCTATCAGGGTGTTTAATGTGATCCTTATAATGGTTATTGGTTATTGATGTTTGTTTCAGAATAATTTGAACTTGTCCACATTGTTACAATGCTTATTATATTTATTCTGTTTCTAATCATTCTGTAAGCATATTTACAGGACCTACCACGAACTTTCCCTGGTCATCCGTGGTTGGACACTCCTGAGGGGCATGCTGCTCTTAGGCGTGTTCTTGTTGCTTATTCTTTCCGTGATTCTGATGTTGGGTATTGTCAGGTAGGCATGCTGTATTCTCCTTCCTTTTCTGAAGTTTATTTTTCCCTGCTAAGTCCGAGAAAGACAATGTTCTGACTTCTGATAACTTGAACTTCGATACTACTGAATGTCTCATATCAGGTATTTGAAGAGAAAATATCTTTTGTGTAGCTTCCTATTTCATTCAATCAATGCTTGTTCTGTTCTTTTTTTCCTGGGATTACATGTTGAATCTTTATTAATTAGTAATATTGATGTTGCTTATACTCTTGTTTTCACTTACTCTTCTAACTGATTAACAACATTGTGCGACTAAAGTATGGATTAGTTTCTGTGTTCTACCTACATTTGATTAAACTAAATATGTAACTGACAAAATCTATTGCGCTCCTGTATTTTCTTTTATCAATTGTTTCAGCTATTATATTTTATGTTCTAAATTCTTTTGGTATAATATGGCACTACATAGTTCCTTTATTAGTTAAAATTAAAGTATTCAATAGTGTTCGGTTTAGTTTGATTAAAAAAATTAAATTAAATGCATACCTGAGAACGTATTCTATTTTTATTATTGACTCTACAACATTATTGCTCCAGGGATTAAATTACGTTGCAGCATTGTTGTTGCTTGTCATGAAGACAGAAGAAGAAGCATTTTGGATGCTTGCTGTTCTGTTGGAAAATGTCCTGGTTAATGACTGTTACACAAACAACCTATCAGGATGCCATGTTGAACAAAGAGTGTTTAAAGATTTAATAGCTAAAAAGTGCCCAAGGTATTTTAATTTGATGTGTTCACTGTTTGTATCATATGTTTGTTTCTTAGTATCTTACTGAAAATTGTAGAAATGAAAATGCAGAATTGCGACTCATTTGGAAGCTTTGGAATTTGATGTTTCCCTTGTTACCACTGAGTGGTTCCTTTGCCTCTTTTCAAAGAGCCTTCCTTCCGAGGTTAGAATAATGCTACAATAAACTAATACATTGAAATGTTCAGTTGTTCCCCATACTAATACTTCTTACATGAATCAGACAACTCTGAGAGTTTGGGATGTTATTTTCTATGAGGGGGCTAAGGTTATATTTAACGTGGCCTTGGCAATCTTTAAGGTACCAATACTCTAGCCTTTTTGTTCTTTCTTGTTTTTTGATCAATACACACAAAAACATAGAAGATTATGCTATGACGGAAGGGATGTTTCAACAGTTGTCACCTCCAATTGCAGATGAAGGAAGATGAGTTAATTCTAACTCATCATGTTGGTGAAGTAATCAATGTTCTGCAGATGACCACTCATCACCTATTTGATCCAGATGATTTGCTGACAGTAAGACAAATTCCACTATTTCCTATCTTTATCTATTATTTTCCTTTGAATCAGTTGACTATACTTCATGGTTTCCTTGTTATCATCCTTTCATGTTTTCTTCAAGGTACTACTAATAGTTTCAAGGTACTACTATAGTTTGAGTTCCTGTTATTTCAAGAAGAAAGGCCTATAAACAAGTTTCTCACTTAAGGGGGGTGGATAGTTGGGGTTGGGGGAAGAAAAAAAGTCTCTACTTTGCTTCTCCTTTTATGGTGAAGCGATTTAGAGCTTTCATTAACTGTGGTTTGTGTTTGCAGGTGGCATTTGATAAGATAGGTTCTATGACAACCAATACCATATCAAAGCAAAGGAAGAAACAGGAACCTGAAGTCATGAAGGAGCTTGATCAGAGGATCAGACGGCTAAATTCCCTTAAAATGGATGGCAATTAGCATTTGCTTTGTCTAAATTTTTGATTTTTTTTTTTGGGGTGCATTGATTTGCTAATTTAATCTGAAATGTTGAACCGTCCTAGTACGGTAGTATGCTGCCACTAGCAGAATGCAGAATTTATGCTTCTCGGGGCATGACATGAACCCGGTTGTTGTTTGTAGGTGATAAGTGTAAATTTGAATATGGACATATCATAAACTATTAATTAATGTTACAATGTGCATCAATGTCAAATTTTGAGCATTGTGTTATGTCACTGTCGTGGATTTACTTTCTTAAGCATGCCCCATGCATGCATGCCTTGATATACCAAGGCATGCATGTCTTTAGCCTGTTGTGGTTTTGATGAAGAATTTTAAACTCTAGGAAATTTAATTTTTTTGATAATTTAATTGTTTTAATTAAATTTTCTAGTATTTGGTGATGTGTTTGGTTCAACATCGGTTCAGTAATTGTGCTCAATATTGACGGTAGCAAGGATTAACAAAGGGGGTTAGGTTGTAAATAGTCAATTGGAAAAGGATGTCTAATGGGAAAAATACCTATCCTTTTAAAGGATATAACCATATGTCATTTTAGATCTTAACCATTGATTTTCATCAATCAATGGTTATAATTTATTGGATCAAAATTTTGATCCAGTAAATTATAACCGTTGATTAACAGAAATCAACGGTTAAGATCTAAAATGACATATGGTTATATCCTTTAGAAGGATAGATGTTTTTCCCTTAAAAATCTCAAAATGATGTTTAAACTTTAAATCTCAGATTTTTACATTTAAATAAGGTTTTGGGATTTTAAAATCCTTTTACATCCAAGACATCTCCCAATTTAATTCAATTTTTTTAAATTACACTTGAAAATTCAAATCGAATTTAAAGAAGCCAAAGTCATTCAAAATCTAAACAAAATAATATTAAATAAAGATCCTAATAAAAACCGAAAAAGTGTGTACTTAATGTTGGAATCAATTTTTTTTTATGAATAAGAAGTTTGATTTGAAAAGGTATATATCTTTTTGTCGTCGAACAGATGTGTCTTTCCATGTCGAATAAACGTGTTGTTTCGTCGATGAATATGTGCCTTTTGAATTGTGACATTACGTTTCCTAAAAATACATAAAGAATTAGGATTTTTAAAGCGTTTTTCCATTGCATTTGCATTTTTCTATACCAGTACGATTGACTAGACATAGGTTGAGTTCGATTCAGTTATTCAATATGGAAGTATTGCTACAAAGATAGAGGTAATTCGTTCTTTGTTGGAATTCTTATAGAATTCTGTTCCGGGTTTATATGCCCGAGTATCATTAGCTAGGGAACTCGACTGAGTGAACCTGGAAGATCTTTACCCGGATAGTTGGTCAGTTACCCCACGTATGGGTACTTGAGGTGGGGCCTACCACGATTACATGATGGTATCCACCATCACTCACGTTCAACATAACTACCTAAACCAGGGATATATATATATATATATATATATATAGGATAATAATCTAGGAAGGACACACTCAGAACTAGAAAGAACCTATATTGATGTTCGTCTAGAACAAATTCAAATGTTATGGATAAGAAGTTGAGTATCTTTTGATTGTTGAACAGACATAACTATTTATTGGTGAACAAATAGACTTTTCACCGCCGAATAAACACGACTCTTCACTGTCAATAGGCACCATTCATCGTGATCAGTCATGATCTATAAATTAGAGGAAATAAAAAAAAATAGAGACTTTTCTGATTTCTCTCCTATACCGAAACTCGTAAAAAAATAATGTTTTGAAATCTTTGCATTTATGCTATGTAATTGATCAGCGTTCGTTGTGTCTGCCGGTGTTGTTTCTTCTAGTTGTGCCATCGTCAAAACAAAGTTAACACGTTTTATCTTGGGAGTTGGGAGGCTAACCTTAGACACCATTGAAGGGACAAAATTGTCTTAAAGACACAATATTCAATGCTGGGCTCAAGTTTGATTTTCTACTATTTTTATGCTTTGCACATTTTAATTTTCTGTGATTACATGCAATTTTATGTTTTCACTGATATCACCCAAACCAACAATACAGATATTTTTGCAGTATCACCAATAAGAAGGTGAAGTTTATCAGTAATGTCCAATTTTGGTATTTGTATTCATGTCAGACTCGGATGAGATACATTTGAACTATCGAGACTAATATAAGTTGCTAAATCCACTTGAAGTCTGAATGTATTACATATTTCTGCACACCATTAACATAAGCATTTCTCTATAGAACGTCTGTTGTATCGTTTGGCCTTCTATTGAATTTTTCTAATTTCTTCAGTTCTTTTAAGACAATTTTATATTGAAGTAGAGATTTCCAGCTGTTAAGTTGTTAATCGAAACTATTTGTTTATAAGACGGTTAAAGAAGGACCAGCTATTCTTGAAGAGCAGGGAAGCATGTTCCCACTATGGTTGAATTAGATACGAAGGTCAGCACTCAGCAATTATACATTCCAAAATTAGACCTTCGATTTCAGAATTATGAAAACGGTTTTGGTGTTACATATTTTTTATTGTTTGTTATATTGATGCTATTTATGAGCAAGATAACGACTAAGCACCACGTAACCCGGATTTGGAGTAAATAGTAGGATAAAAAATAGTTTTGCTCATTAATTCAAGACAAGGCTTTTTCTTACATATCCCATTTTCTTATGTATTCAATTTTTGAACGTTAATATTTAACTACGATAAGATTAATTCCACACAACCTACAACAAAAAGATAACAAATATGTAAAATTACTATATTATATACAAATCACTACAAGACAATTTTGATGATTAAAAATTAAAATGAGTTTTAATATTTATATGGATTATATCAAACGGAAACTTCGGGTCTGTTTGATTGTGTTTTAATTTTTTTGTTCTTAAAACTATTTTGTAAATTTAAAACTGTTTTGTAGAATAATTATGGAAACAGTTTTTTTTTTTTTAAACAACTCAGATATGTTCTCTAAATTTGATGGTAAAAACAACAAAAAAAACAATTGCAGTTTTTAAAACTTTTTTTTTACAAAACAGGCCTTAGCAAAAAATTTTTGTTGTTATTTGGTTCTGAAAATTAAAAAACTGTTTTTAAAAACAGTAAAGCCTTCATTTTTTGGTTTTGGTTTTTGTTTTTGTTTTAAACAAGTAGATGCCTAGGTTTACTATTGAGAACCCAGATAACAAAAGAAAACACGAATAAATTTGCATTTGAACGAAAACAGAAAAGGTTCGGGAATAGATTATCTAGTTTTAAAATAGAAAAGCCAGATCTGCATTATACTTGAATACCAGATCCGATATATAAAAGCAACTAACTAAAATGAAGTGCATAGTAATCACTGGTTCTGTTCATCCACTTCAATCCACTTCTGAATGCACGCATTAAGAGTAATCTTAGCCATCAGACGGAAAATAAAATGATGCCTTCCTCCCATCTCATTATTGGGAAATATTGCATGCGATTTTCATCAAAGAATATACCTACGTACAAAAAATTCTAAAAGAGAAAATTTACAAGTCCCTTCTATTCTGTGTAGTTTTCGATAACAATAAGCTCTTTTGCACCAAGAGGTTGGCATCTTCCTTTTGTTCTATAAACAAAAATGTATTTTTTTTCCTCATTATCTATTGACTGTGGTTCCCTTCAACCTTTTGACCGGCTAACTCGTTTTTAATGTAAGCAGAGGTTTCCACATTTCCTACTTAAGAAGAGCTGGCATTCTCTGAAGCAGTATCATCAATGGCTAAATTGGATACCTCATTAACTACATTTGTTTCATTTTCACCCTCAACTGAAGCTACAGGTGATGCTGCTTCTGGGGTGACGTTTTCTTCAGGTTGCTGAAGGCACCAATACATGATGCTAGCAGCTAAAATAAGCATCATCTTCTGGTTGACCTGTCAAGGTTAATGCAAAATAAGTTAAAGCCAGACAAATAAAATTTCTCAGTCCAACAAAGGACAGATAAAAGTCTGACGGAATCTAGGTAAGCATTAATATACAATTTATGTGACATTGACTGGTGGTCTATTTTGAAAAGAATTAGTGAACTATGTGGGCAAGAAGCTCAATTATTAACACTTAACAGATATGTTTAGTTAGGTATTAGAACCCAAAATGGTTTTACATATATATCTAGATATTATTTATGTTGAATGATGACACGAGCTCATTATTATATCCACCAGACCAATTGTTGAAACATACCATTCCAATTTAAAATTTCGGAAACCATCTATTTCTAATCCCATGATATATTGGAGACAAACTGCAACCAATTCAGTCAACATTCACCAAACTGGACAAGTTCAGAAAAATTGATTTTTCATAGACCACCGGCAAAGTTGCTGTTAAAATTATATTTAACATTGATGATCTTACCTCAATTATGTCCTCAGGTAACAGGAAAATGGAACACCCAAGTTTTCGGGCCACACTGATTATATATGTGGCATTCAACTTCTTATCTTCATCTGCAATTCAAATAACAGCATAACTTTAACATTTCAATTGTTGCTCGCAAGATAATGCATTCACATCACATCAATGTGAAATATAATGCTTGATAAGAAATTAAAGAGCTACAAGCTGAATTCTAGACAGCCTCAATTTCTTGACAGTGTGGCAAAGCTGACATACCAGTCTCCCCTTTAGTAACAAGACTCCAGTTGACCACCCTTGGCTCCACAGCACTCAAAAGCTCGAGGAAGAAAATGCCACCGGAAAGATTCTTATCCTGAAAAAGAAGAAAAAATAAATATAAAAAAGATGTGTTGTAGTCCAACATCAAGGCAATCATTATGTACACTGTCCCTTCGAGTAAAATTGAACAGTCCTTTGTAAAGCTTTAAATTAAATTACTTTTAGTAATACTGATATCATACACGAGTCACCTCTCTCCCAACATGAGCAGCACAGATGTCTAAGACTAATAACTGTTTTAGATAAAAGGAAAATAAAGAGTAGCAAGAAAGGTATACACAAACACACACACACACATATACAAAATTCTCAATAGTTGGATTATAATTTCATACTTTTTTGGAGCCACCTTAAAATCATGTACATACATGTTAAAATATTGATAACTCATACTGGTTATTGTCTGCTTGATTACCTTGAAACTGTCGATTTGGCAAGTTCTTCCTGCTCTCTTCACTCTATTGTTCGCCCAGTTTAGAATATCAGCATCAGTAATCTCTTTACCTTGGGAGTGTGATCTCAAGTTTTTCAGAAGTTGAAGCATAGTAAACCTCATCAGCTGCCACAAAAATGCTGTGGCACAAAGAACAGACAAGATGAATACACCTTCTTCAGTTTGAAAAAACATTTTATAGTTTTGAAACTTGCTTGAGAATTAGAGCCTTCTGATTTTAATATAGCTATGCTAATGAATTTGGTCTAACTTAATAACTTTCATTAACCCTATACACTTGACCCTAACAAATGAATCTACTAGAGAGTAGAGATCCATCATGCACCATGTTCACCAACAAGTCCTCCATCTCATTATTATAAAAATTTCTCACGGGAAAGTTCTAAGAATCAAACAAAAGCACCCTCTACTAATGGTAACACCCAAATGACCTGCTCCCTGCTACTAAACCAGTTAGCCAGATGTTCATGGCGATCACTCAGTAGTATAGTAACCAACTTAAAAATTCATTAAGTTTACCAATATCAGAATATACACACAGCACAAATTCTGATTTTGGGAAAGTGAGACTCATCGTAAGGGTACTAGTTTATTAGAGTCAGAAGAGCCAATCCAAACCATTATATCTCACAAATAGTCTAATATTACCAATCTCGTCTTCAATTTTAACTTTCCCTAAAAGTTCAGTTTTTATTTTTCTTTTCTATTTGTACTACAGGTAAAAAGAGAGAACATTCTCATTTCAAATCCATCACAATAATATACAACTTACACCAGTCACCCCAGTTCCTACTTTATGAAACCTTTTTTCAAACTATTTTCATATCTTGCACTTTAAATTCAATTTTCATCTGGTCTTTAGATTTATAAAGAGATAAAATTGTCATTCTATAATTGAGTTAAATAAAATTAGAATTTCTCTTATGCTTTTTGCAGAAAATTAAAATATCTTTTTACACTCATTCATGGGTGCCTATTCTAATATACGGATGGATATATAGGTAGAATTTGATGCATGGGTAGATCAGAACGGAATGTTTTGTAGTGTTCTATTCTCTTCAGTTCCACCTCTTCTAGTGAAACCAAAGTGTATCACTTTTTATTCCCATGTCTTGTTGTGATCTATTTTAAATTGCATCAATCATATAATGGAACTCATAAATTATGTTCTGTTCTCCTTGGTTCCACCACTTTTAGTAGAACCAAGATGTATCACTTTTTAATCCCATGTCTTTATGTGTTTTATTATTTAAAATGCACCCAATATAGAATAGAACTCATATGTTCCATCCCGTTCTAAACCATAGATATAAGTTCAAGTATCCCATTCTACCATATTCGGGAACAATTATTAATTTTCCTCGGTAACAAATCACAATAACATATCTTGCCTATTGGTTATCTTCAGTTGGCAGATTGAACTAAAAAGAGAAAGTGACACCATAAAAAATGTGTTGATGAGGAACCCACCACACAAATATATCAACTTCACCATAAATAACAAATCATCATGTTAGATATTATATAAATATGTTAGAGATATAATAAAACCATTTATGTGCCTTCACCCAATAACTTAAGTTTTCGGGAAAGTTGGTTCATGACATGGTATTAAGGATAAATGTAGCCTGGCCCCATTGGACCTTGTCCCAGTTGCAGCCTGGCCTAGTCAATCCTTGTCCCAGATGCGGTCTGGTCCCATCAAATTTTGTCAAATGCAAGCTAACCCTAGCCACCTCTTTCTTGTTAGAATATCCAAAATATCTTCAAGATATCCTATAATAATAAGAATACATCTTAATATAGTTTAAAGTATCTTCCCCATGTCCTTACATTTTATGATTTGTTTCCTTATTTTAGGAGTTCCCTATTTAGTATAAGTACGGATTATTGCTTTGTCTTTTATATCACTTCACATCACATTCTTCACAACAATATCATTAAAATTTTATTCTAAGTATTAATCTTCCTCCTTCTATACCTAAATTCCTATAATTTCAACACACCACAATGCTTAAGAAAATTGAAACTCACCTAGTAAGAGCTTCTTATTCCCTTGTACAATATCATTACCGGCGACATTCACTAAGGAAAAGTTAAGGCCCTTCCCAATCTTTATAACTTGGTTGCAGTTCTCAACTTTTCGAAATGGCATCTTTATAGGAGGCTTTGTCGCCACCTTCCAATTGACAGATCCAGGTGAAACTTTATCAAGAACTTCTAATAGAACCCATCTGCAGAAAATGAAATAAGGAGAATCATGACTGGTAGTTAAGGTCAAGGAAAAAATTTAAAAGATGCAAGTGCAGAACAAAATGATAAGAAAAAGGAAGAAGCAGATGATGAACCAACTGAACAGTGGAAAGCTTACCCATTTCTGACATCCTCAAAAACATTATTGACATAAGTAGCAATTCCAAGACTGTTAATCCACAGTCTGAAGCATCTTTCTTCCCGAGATGTCTGTGCATCATCAGTCATCATCTCAGCAAAGGACATTTTCTTGCTGTCAACTGTAAGGCCATTCCTACAAAAGTACAAGAACCAAAGAATTTTGGATTCATAAAACTAACTCATAATTTGAATCAGCTAGAGAACCATCATGTACCACATACATTTTCTAACTCAATAACTTTCACTAACCCTGCATTTCTGTCCCTAACAAATGAATCAATTAGAAGATCCATAATGTACCACATATTATCTCCCCCATCCATTAATTTGCTTTCTCAAGGGAAAGCTCTAGTAGAAAGAATCAAAAGAATGATCAATCTAAATTATTATATATTCATATTTCATAAGATATAATGAACCTGATACTCAGTGATCTATTTAAGGATAATCGTACAAGTAAAATATCGTGATAATGTTACTTTCCATAATATAGGAGCTACCCCATCCCTATTCGAATAAAGGCAAAAAAAAAAACAGCATGGGTTCTTGGAAGCATATCCCAAAATATTCTTACAGTATCAATTTAGAATGAAATCATTTGCATATTCCATACCTATGCTGAAATATTTGAGCAACAAATGCAAGATTAAGATTAGGCGAACCCTCCACTATGTCCTTTGGAGTGAGATATCTCTTGCAATCTAATTTCTCTGCCTGCTCAAGAACCATGTTTGCTCTTTCTGTGGGATCACTTGTGACCAAGGCAGATGGGCCTGAGACTTCCGGAGCAAGAGTATTAAGCAAGTAAGCATAAGCCTCTCCATCCTGCAAAAGAAGACATTGTACATATGATAGATTTGTGCAAATTACGATCATATTATATCTGTTTATGTTAATCAAAACATCTTCCATGCACTTGAAAAGCTAGCCACACAATGATTCAGCAATTAGCATGGTGTACGACAACATAGTATTAGTGAATCTTTGCTTGAAAGCTACTAGATGATTGTCAAAGCCAACAGAAAATTACAAGAAGGTCCATACTTTCTTTACCAATTTAAAGTAGGACTCAAAAATGTAGGCAATAGAGGGTCAGAACAAAAGGTGTTAATAAAGAATACTAGCTCGATATTTCATACATGCCCACCTTATCTTTTTCTGTCACAAGGTGTATAATCCAGCATTCCAGCATACAAAAATAGTAAGAATTCCCCTCACCTTTACATCAGAAGAGAAGTTTGTAACTGTTTTCTCATATCCAGCTTTCTTCAAGTGGAAATTCATCCATTTCAATAAAACCTTTTCAGGTGGTAAACTGATAAGCTCCTCCACATCCTGCCAGTATGTTAAAATATAATAAAGCATCTTATTTCAATTGCAGTTATGACATATGTAAAGGAAAGAAAGCCATAGCAATTGTAAATTACAAATAAAGCAATATTATTCAATACATCACCTTGTCATCATCCACTAATTCCAAAAGTTGAGGAGTTTTCTTCAGATTGAGATCAGCTAACAATTGAATCTAATGTTGCCACCATAATGAAAAGACAAACAAACACAAGAGACAGCATAAGCATTATTAAAATTTCAAGCCTTACCAATAAATAATTGAACTCATAATGGTGTCAATCTCCTCTTCTGAGCTCTCCATACTATGCAAGTAAAAATGGGATAGGTTTCAGTAGTCTACCTTGATTATTTGTGAAATCAGACCAAGTATCAAATATGGCTACAAATAACCAAATAGGAAAAAAGAAAAGAAAAAGAGTTATAGTCTGTTGAATCAGAAAAATGAAATTGGAAACAGAGAGAAGAGAAGATTGAACCTACTCTTCCTTCGACTAAATCCTGTGTACCAATATTAACCACTGTGCAACCAATAGCCTTTGCTGAATTGAGGCCAAGGGTGTGGTTCTCATTCCTTTCCCATGGATTAAGAACCCGTTTTGTGTTAATAGCTCGCTCATCTATGGTCCCAGGAACAGCGACATTAATAAGCTTGCTGCAGCAGTAAAGTAAACAACAAATCCAAACTTCAGGGAGAAATATGGTTACAAATTTATTAAAAATATTTAAAGTAAGAAAAATTTGAGATGATGTACGGTCCTGAGCATCTACCAGAGAAGAACTCCATCTTTTGCAAGATCAAACAATGCATCTGTCGATGGATCAATAGGAAGAAACTGCTTCATGAATTTATCTTCAGCTAAATAGCCGTTAATATGTGCAACATAAGAAGCTTTCTCTGATTCATTAATAGCATGATGAACAGTTGTTGTAGCCGCCTTTAAAAATGAAGAAGAACTTTTTGAACCACCATCTTTTGCCGTTGCTCGAGTTTGCAAATTCAAATGTGCCTGCCATTCAATGTCACTGCATAAGCTGCTAGGTCCAGTATAAATAATGTAATACCTACAAAAGTACTTACAAATAAACTAGATATACCTGCCCACGCAGACATTCAAAACACAAACAAAAGCGCACTTTCATATCAGGTGCATATATGTGAACACTCAAGGCAATTTGAGCATCAAATGACAGTCTTGTGTGCACAGTTTTTTTTATGATTATTTCTTTAGGAAAGCAATAAACAGGTCATTCAAACAACATGGAACAATTATATAAGAAACACATGAACATATGGGAACAGAAACCAAATGCCAGAACTTTTCAAGAAAAAGAAAGAAAGAAAAAGAACTCACCCTAAGGAAGGATTCAAAGTCAATTTCTTCATCCATGTTCTGATACGACTCTGCCATGATATCCTTAATCTCATCCTCGTTAAACAGTTCAGAGAAAGCCTTTAATTTCTTAAAAACAGATGGCAAATTTTGCACAGTAACACGTCCTGATTGAGTCCTTTCCGATACATACTAGAAAGAAAATAAACACATTCATTCGATGGATGTTTCAAGCGGAGATTCTCATGTTCAAGAAAACAATACAAAAGGAAGAAACTTACTTTGGATTTGAGGGTTCGAAGTTCGACTTGAGTGAACTGGCTCTGAAGCCATTGATCAGAAACAAGGACACCAACAAAACTAGACATTGTTCAAACGTGGTTGGAGAAAAATAGCAAACACTTGGAAGAACACTGAACCAACACACAAAATCAATCGTTTATAAGCCAACTGATTAATCACGTTAACACATTTGACAATCAACGATGCGTGAATATCTAATTACGCTCGGTTTAACCGATCCAACAGCAGATTCAGACAAGGAGAATTTTATAACGATATCGATATAGAAAAGAGAAGGAAAACGAAGGGAGATGGTAAATGACAATGAAGAAGACGTACCTTGCAGGCTCAGAAAAGGAAACGAAGATTGAAAAGTTCTCTCATCATTTTTGCGCGGTGTCTGAGAGAGAAAGTGTGAAAGAGGTGTTCGTTTGTACGAAACGGGAAATAAGGGGGTGGAGAGAAAATAACGTGTTTGGCGATAGGACCCGCGAAGACCAAGGGAATTGAGTATAATAAGAACGGGAATATGAATATCATATACCGATGCTTTTCCTTTTACTTTTTTTCTTATTATTATCCCTAATATTAAACACTAAATGACATTTGGCATCAAATCAGAATCACTTCACTCCTCTCTTTCCTTTTTCATTTTGTTTCTTTTTCGCTTTCTTCCTTCCTCTTGTTTTTTATCAATCAAATTCGTGTCTTTTTTTTTGTTGTTGCTATTTGGCAAAAAAAAATAAAATCTCATCACATTTAATGGAAATTATCATTACCACTTTAAGGAGTGAGTTTTTAAGCTAGTATTGTTTATTGGAATGATAAATTATATGAGGAAAATTTTCTTCTATGCAAAACAAAGTGTTGATGTAAAAGGTGAATGTAATTGCGTAAAAAAGATATGTTTTTTTTTCTGTGAGTAAAAAGTTATATATGCAGTATTATTAATCTCATTTTATATTTTTACCTAAAGTAACGTTCAAGGGCAATCCAATGAATTCAATGTGTACGCCATTACGAGAAATTTCTAAACTCAGTAACAACATTTATTTCCACTTTCCTCGATATAAATCCACACCTACCACTTGTGATTTTACCTTTAAGATAAAGATATTCAAGTATCTGTTTAAGGAAAAAGAAGAAGAAGAAAATTGGTATAGTGACATATATTTCCGAAAATAGATTTTCATTACAATCAAACGAAGTACGAGAGTTTAAAAAAAATGATTAGAAATATGAACTATTAATTAAATATAAACATGGAACATTAATTTGAGAACTTTAAAAAAAAATAAAAAATGTCATGTTGGCATTGAAAATAGCTGAAATCTTAAAATTGGGCGTAAATGGAATAGTGCATAGACGTGTGGAGGAGCAGGCAATAAAATTGGTTATATCAAACTTGGTGATGGAGGTGTAACCGACCTCGTGACTCACATGAGCCCAATTTTATGAGTGGTTCTGTGTTGCGTGAACCTGAGCCCAAATGAATACAAGAGAGACATTGGTGGTCCCTCCCTGAAGTGCTCACATGCAACTGCGCTTTAAGATTTGCTCAAACCTCTAACATCGACATATAAAATAAGAAAAAAAATTGCTGTTTAAGTAAAAAAAAAAATATAAATTTATTTTTTATTTAAATTAAAAAAAATTACTCACTTTCTCCGGAACAATTTTTATTGCTGCTATCTTTTTTCACACTTAAAATGATAACATAATTCTATATTTTTTAAAAGGACAAAGGCAAATATCAAATCCATAAAACACATTTTTAAAATGTCACGTGAATGTCATGCATTTTGTTATGTCCGAACGATAGAGATGTCCAATCAGATATTGGTATATTAATATTGGATCTGTTTACCCTCTTTTAGGTACCTATAGAGAAGGTACCATCATAGAGATCAACATATCACTGTGCACCATAATATAAACGATAAGAGAGAGAGTTTAGAATTTGTGTTTAACCACGTATTTATAGATGGATTAATTGGCAGGAATGAATTTTTGGGCTTCTTAGAAATATGGTGGGTGCAGTTATGGATCCATTAGTAGGATTAATATAATTAAAGAATGTTTTCTTCATTTCTCTCTTAGTCCTTAGCTCTTATTGGACCTTCTATGATATAGGTCTTTATCATGTCTGTAACACGTTTAATTCAATTCATTCTCTCTCTTTTTTGGTAGGTAAGGGCCTAAGACATAGCAATCCACCAACAAGGGTATGAAACCCTTGAACTATATCATCCAGCAGAGAAATCTATCTTGTACCGACTCCAACACGAGACACGGGATACGGCATTATACTTTAATTTTAAAAAATATTAAATTTTGACACGTTAGGATACGTTTTGATATTATATAATATTTTTAATTTATGTAGTGTATATTATATTTAGTATTTAATAATTTAACAAAAAATTAATGTTAAACTTATAATACCTAGCAATTTTACAAATAAGCATAATATACCCAAATGTTTATATTAAACTCAATAAAATCGTAATCGTAATCTAACGAATGTAATAGCTGGAACTCAACATGTAACACAATGTAACCTTTAAAACTTTTTTGAGTCTTTACAACGAGTATTGGAGTGTCGGGAAGTGTCGGAATGTCGGTGAGTGTCAGGAAATGTTGGACATGATACGTCAGAATTTTTATAGTGTCAGTGCTTCATAGACGAAAACTCTTTATTACCTTGCCCATACGAGTGTTTGAAGCGAAGCTCTAGTCCGACCCATGAGATTCGAAATCATGGGTGAAAGAAATTGAATGGCAACTTGATCAATGTATAACTTTGCCACTCCGTTATCTCTGGCAATGCACATAATTTTATTTTATTTTTTAATTTGCATTTAAATTCAGAAAATTTATTCGAAGAACGGGGAAGTAAGTATAGAATTCTAAATCACTTGACCATAAACTCCAATATGTAACTCTTTCAAAAAATTAAGCTCTTTGATGAAAATACATAAATAATTTTATTATATCTCTTAATATTATTCTTTCCAAAGTATTTCAAATGCCTTTCGTAAGCAAAAGTGGTCAGCATAATATAGGAAGGGAGGATTGAAATCATAGCCTGAGGGAGGGTTGTTCTACCAACAAATGATAGATACTTGGAATTCCAAAGAACTGAATTTATTGAGTCCTTTTAAGCAAGTGCTGGTAAGTTGCCCATTCCACAAAATTTTCATAGAGCATAAGATATACACTTCAAAATTAATTCACAAAAACCTTGATTAAATACCACCTCCAGATGTGTATTCTTGAGAAAAGCTCAATTTATATGGTCATAAGCTTTCTCAATATCCACCTTCATTGTCATCAAACCCTTCTTCCTTTTTTATTTCATGCATAGAGTGAATCACCTTCTGCACTAGATAATATTATCGGAGTTGCATCCAATTGGAATAAAACTGCTCAAAACTTGAAGTCGAGAACAAAAGTTAAAAAAACTTCCTATCATTTGAAAATGAAATTACAAACATTTATAGGCCAAAATTGCTTTTGCATCTCAACAAGAACAATTCGTGTATGGTCCATAATACTTACAAGATCTAGATTGTTTAAAAATTCCCCTGATCATTTTAGAATCTCCTATCACATGCCACTAGGATTAGAAAAATACAGGGGGTAACTAAATAGGAGCTGGAGCTTCAAAAGGTTCCATATTCAAAACTGCAATATATTTTTTATTTTTTTATTTCAGTATCCGTAAAAGAAGCCTCTAAATCAACCAACACATCATTTAATTTCGGGGAAACATCCTTTTAGTGACGGCTTTAAAACTCTAAAAAAAAAGAGATATGTGTTCAATTCCCGCTGAATGCATTCTTGGGGAGGGGGCTAAACCTTTAGCCATCACTGACCCCCGCACTCCGGATTCGTCCCATGGCCGGTTCAAAGAGTCGAAGCTTGTGGGGATATCGGAGGGAGCCAACTCGCACTCCAAAAAAAAAAAAAAACTCTCAAGAAAGGTAGATACAGCTGTTGCCACATAACATAACATGACAATTACATGCTATCATATTAAAAGAAAAATAGTATTATAATAGAAATCGCATTCTCATTCATATATTGAATAACACTTATGTTCAAAAAAATGGATTCAAATCAAAGCAAATGCACCAAATGTAGATACATAAACATAATCTAAATTAAATATTCAATAGATTTCCCATTACAAGAGGGCCAGCACACCGAAAGTTGCCAAGACAAGGTAGCCCCAGATGCCATAGCTGATGATCCTGTAAGAAGAGGACCCATCAGGGGTAGCTGATGGAGAAGATGATTTGCTCTCTGCACTTTGTGCACTTGGAGAATCTGCAGCAGGGGCAACTTCAGGAGCTGGTGCAGGAGCAGGAGTTGGAGGTATATCAGTTCCAAAAATGGCCTCAGGAAGTAGGACCCTGTCAATTTCATATATTGCAACAGGATCTGTGGCATGAACAGCACTGGTAACCTTGGTCTTTGACCATCCTGAAGTAAGATGGACACTCCCCGAATCATCAGTGAAATTCAAAGTGTAATCCCCACCAGCAAATGTGGGAGTGGAGCTGGTTTGGCTAAGGTTTTTGAAGTCAGATAGAGAATAGAAATGTGGCAAGGCATGGAAAAGGATCACTTGCTTTATCTGGTCATTAGTGAGTTTTGATAGAGAAGGTTTCTTCAAAGAAGAGAAGGAACTATCTTTTGGTACAAAGATGGTAATTCCTTCTTCAGTATTGTTGGCTTGGTTTTGGAAAGTGTCAATCACTTTGGTGGACTCGAGGTAACCAAGGAAGGTGTGAAATGGACCAGCAACAGTGAGCAATTCAGTGAGGTTCACAAAGTCCGGTGCTGGAGCTGGTGCTGGTGTTGGGCTCAGAGGAGGAGGACTAGCATGTTTTGCAAATGCTGATGAACTGAGAAGCAGAAGAGTGTTGCTAACAATGAAAATCATGGAAAATTCCATTTTTTCCTCTCCAAATTCCTATAAGGAAAAGAGCTCCAGAATG
Organism: Gastrolobium villosum; assembly: GCA_032173675.1. Classification (NCBI taxonomy): domain Eukaryota; kingdom Viridiplantae; phylum Streptophyta; class Magnoliopsida; order Fabales; family Fabaceae; genus Gastrolobium; species Gastrolobium villosum. The sequence continues at coordinate 87,811 of JAVKPL010005756.1, read as the reverse complement.
TTAGATCTCAACATAACACACCCAGTTGTGACAAAAGTTAAATAATCCTAAAAAAGAAGAAATGAACTCCAAGTTCAAACTCAATCTCCAACAATACATAATTGCAAATCCTTTTAATTTTTCCACCCACCCTTCTTTACATAACACTAGAAATTTGGCTACAATGTACTTGCATCTACAGAGACTAACAAGATGGCTAAAAACCAGATCTCACAAGAGTTAACATAAACCAAGAAAATAAAAATATTCAACAGAATATGGAATGCATAAGTGAAGATCTACGAATGCCAATTGAACCAAAGTAAGTAGAAGCAATTGCAGATCGGAGCATTATATGAATACTCTCACAATTTTATGGAAGCGAATAACACTTCAAATGTACTTCTTTTGCTTCACAATCCTGAACCCCGTGTAGTACAAAAGCAAGAAGAAAAGTGAAAAATGATAAATTTAGAACAACTCGCAGAGCCGCAGAAGACCAAATTTCCAAATGCTATATTCGAGATCCGACCCTTGATGAAATAAATGTAAAAAGTTTTTTCCTTTTATTTAAAATAAAATAAAATATCATCACCCCAATGCCAATCGAGTCCGTTACTAGTAGTTCGTTTTACCCGGAAAGTTTCCCAAGTTCTAGAAAAACCAAGTCAAAAAGCACATGAGTTAGACCAGTCAAGTACACAATGCCACAGTACACATAATCACATCAACCCCATAATAAAATGAGATAGATCTAGAAAAGCTGATCCAAAATCACAAGCACCATGCAAACAAAAAAGACATTTAGATGTGAAAAAACAAGAAAAAATAAAACTTGGCACTAAACCATCAATGGGTTGTGGCATTCACTATAAAAGTAGCAAAGGAGAAAGCAAAGGCATGAGATTGATAATGAAGAACACGGACCTGAACAAGAGGAATTCAGAGAAAGAAAAAGTAGAAAGTGAAGGACGAAGAATGAGAATGGAGTGAGGAGGGTATATAAAGATAGAATGGAGGGTACTTACCAGCTGGAGTTGAAGAGAGAGATATAAAGTGGAAAATAGATAGATGCCTACAGCACAAAGATGCTTCTAACTTGAGTGTGGTTCTTCCGTGGATACATATAATACTTTAATGGAAAATGCTTCTCTGGAAAACCCCTTCCTCTGGTTGTATGGTGGCCTTTCCATATCCACTTCAACTAATTACTTCTTTAATTCATCATAGACCAACCTTGCACTCTACCCCACCATTTTCCTTTCCTCTCTCGTCTCTTTGTTTCTCTCCATTTTATCATCTCGGAGAGAGGAAATAAATAATGATTAATATTAGCCAAATGATATATTCCTCTCTCATCTCTTTGTTTCTCTTGTATGTTGTCCACCCTTCAAGTCCAGTGGACTCTCGTGTGAGGGGGCGTGTTGAGATATATAGTCTCACATTGATTGTATGGGCAACGTGACTTTTATAAGGCCTTGGACACTCCTACCTCTTTGAGCTAGCTTTTGGGGTGGTGTATCCCAAGGTTCTTCACAATATTAGCCAAATGATATAATTAATGCAAACGCAAAAATAAACTATTCACAATCAATTTTACCAAATATTCAGTGTATCTCATCAATAAGAGCAGTGCACATTAAAGAAGAGAGAAAGAATTTGACAGGAATAAAAATTTAACTAACATGTAATGTTTTTGTTGGTAGGATACACTGAATTTTTAATACTGCAATAATACTAAAGATTTATTCATTCAATTGATGACTATCATTTAGTGATATAGCCATATTGAATCAGCAAGTGTTTTGGTATTGGTTGATTTTTAAAATCAGAAGCTTTTTTTTATCTTAGTGATTATAAATGGTTTACTTTCTTCGTAGGTACTGGTTTTGACACTAACTTTCTCTATGATTGATTGATTTTTGACACTAACTTTTCAATTTTTTTTAGCTCTGCACTGCTATCATTGATGATATAATTAATCGCGAGTGAAGGCTTATTTACAATAAAAAAATTTGTTCATCTTTAAAAATATATTTAATAAGATTTGAACCCAAATTTTCTTTTCATTTTGCTCGGTTTATATTATCAATTAAGCTATACTCATTGGGTAACTTAAATCCTTTTCTTATCTTTATCAGTTCACTGATGATGGGAACTACTTTATCATACCTTTTCTTGGTTTGCTATTTAAGTTCTATGATACTTTTGAGCCGCATTGCTTGCTTGAATTTTAAAAAAGAAAACATTAATGAGATAAAGAAGTTTATAGTAACTAGCCAAAATCATATGCACTGTATGTGATGATTAATCCAGTTAGTATATGAATATATTATGCTAATTGAACGGAATATTAGTTTTTCTTTGAGCCGCATTGCTTGCTTGAATTTTAAAAAAGAAAACATTAATGAGATAAAGAAGTTTATAGTAACTAGCCAAAATCATATGCACTGTATGTGATGATTAATCCAGTTAGTATATGAATATATTATGCTAATTGAACGGAATATTAGTTTTTCTTTAGTGAGTTGTCTTGGTCTCCAAAACTACATGTTATATGATTTTTGTGTTGCAAAGGAAATATTTTTTTATATTATATGAGATAATTTTATCTCATATATACATAAAAAGTGAGTGAGTTTGTTCTTTCTGAATAATAGAGTTATCTAGTCAAAGACTAGTAGATTTATATTAGATCTGGTGTTCTCTCTTAGATATCTAAAGGTGAGATATCTGTTAGATTACTGATCATTGCACATGAAAGAAATGACGTTCGCCAATGGGGTGATGTGTATGCACAGTGACAACATAATAATAAGAGAGAGATTAGATTTTTTCTGTGGGCTTTACCTCTTGTTTATAGAGTTTAACTATGGGTCATAAAGTTCTGAACCTTTTAATGACTTCTTTGGCGGGCCCAAATTCGATTGCCTGACTGTTAAGATAAGATCATCATTAACAAAAAAAATTCTCTTCCTTTTGTGTTGATTCTTATTAGGCCTTCTAGAATGTGGGTCTATCATGAGTCCATAATAGTTGCCCCCAGTCCGGTAGGTAGAGTGTCTGAGGTATCGGGATGGATGATGTGCTTGGACTGAATTTTATACCCGGACTCAAATTAAAGAATTGTAATATCGATCTTGAATATGACGAGCCAGGTTCAAGTAGATCTTCGAATATTGAGCTGATAATCTGGATTTGGTTGGAGAGCTCGGTCATCTATGCATAAGAAAATTAAATCTAGATTATTAAATCTAGATTATTGAATCTAGGATTTTGGATTTTAATTGAACTCAAACATATTCTCGGATATAACCCCTCATGCGTTATAACTGAGCTTTACTTTGCATGAGTTTCATGCACATACCAGATTGTAAATTCGGGTTCATCCCATATTTGTGTGACATATTCTAAATAATGATCGCACCTTCATAACTGGCATTTTTGCATTTGTCTGACATGTTTTGAGGGCTACTCGTCGTGTTGGCACACTTCACGCATTCAATGCTGACTGTGAGAATGTTTTTTCAACTGTCTTGTCTATCGGTGATATGATTCATTTACCCTTGTCCTTTCGTTTTGCACGTCTCATCATTTGAACCTTTCTTTTCTTCCAATTGCTTTTACTTCTGCTCTTTTCATTTCATCACATTGTCAAATTTTCTCCTTCTTTCTTAAGGTTTCTTCTCCATTTTCTAGTTATTATGGGTTAAAAGTTCTCTTTAAACTTCCATTTCTTGATTGTTGTGCTTCATCTTCTTGGCATCCAAGGAATTCCCCTCACTTTGTTCTCCTCCAAATAAGTACCCTTTTGAATTCTCATATCATTTGGTTTTTCATTGTTTGTGGTTCTACGTTTTGCGTTAATTTAAATTCTTAAATGGTTATTCTTCAGTAGTTTTGTGGGTAGGGTTTATGTATTCTTATGCTCTTAGGCTCATTTTCCCCCAGATCCTGATACAAAAAAGTGTTTGGAAAAATGAGTGGAGAAGGTCGAGGAAGGCCAACTTGTCCAAAGGGGTTTGGCCAAAGTGATGAGATGGAGAAAGAAGATGAGGAACTCTACAAAATTTGTCATCTGGACCTAAGTATTGACTCTGGGATATTCCTCGAACCAAATAAGAGAAGCAAGCTTTAATACTTCAAGGTTATCGTGGTGGTGGTAGGAGGAAGTCTAGGTCACAATCTATATCAAACCGAAGTCATGGCCGAGGTCATACTCGGCAAATAAATGAATATTTTAAGCCTTCAAGTTCTTCTATTGTTCCAACAACTAATGTTATATCCTGGACCCAAAAGATCGGAGATAATAGTATCCTCTTACACTTCTTCCAAAAACATGAAGGATCATAATGTTAAGCATCTAACCATTGATCCTTTGATTCAAGATTCTCCTTTTGTAACTACCTCTTCACCCCCCAACAGCCTGGATCCAAAATCCTAATTCTGAATCCTGCCTTGCTTATGCTGTATTAAGTTCTAAATTGGTTGTGGCCTGAAGTCTTTAGCCGATTCAAACTTGTCGGATTGCACATACAACCGGAATCCAATAGAACCAAAATCTATTCTTGGGGATGTATCCCAACCTATAGAGATCTTGGATGAGACTTCTAGCTCGTCCATTAGTAATTTTTTTTTCTTCAGGTATGTAGTCATTTTCTGATCTTAGCTTTCATCTGTAGAGGTAGAAATCGAGATAACTTCCATAGACCCAGGACTTAAGCCTCCTAGTGCCGACATGATTGTCGAAGATGTAGCTTCATGTGGGTAACCCGGTTGACTACAATATCTTTCCTCCAGCTGACGATGAACTTGTTTGTTCATAGAGAAATCCAAAAAAAAAAAAAAAAAAACTCTTTCTTCTTTTTTTATTGTGATTGAGCCCTAATTTTTTTCTTTTATTCTTACTAGTCTTACCCACTTCTTTGTATATTGCATAGAATATGAAAAACATATTTCCTTTTTGTAAAGGGTTCTATTTTTCTCATATTATTCAAGATAAGTATCTCCTATTATAGACACATGATGTGGTAGTCCACCACCCATTAAAAAAAAGTGATGACATAATTTTTCATGTAAGAATAATATGAGATAGTTATCTCATGAGAAAATAATTTCCCTTTTGTAAATCCTGACGTGAATTGCCATTGGAGATTTCTTGTTCATGTCTTGTGTAAATAGATCCCAATGTCTTAAGACCGAAGGCTAACATAAACACTCCTGAACATGATAATTTGTGCAAAACAGTGTGGTGGACCATGGTATGTCGGTGACTCATGTCATGGTAACGAGATGTACCATGACCATCAAAATATCGTGAGAACAAATTCGAACATCATATGATGTATTTGTATTTGGAACAAATACAATACATTGACCCTACGGACACAATGGTCACAACAGGTGGCACCCAGAAAGACCCACCGCCACATTGGTTGCTCCTCGGTTGTCCCACAATAACCCCATGCCAACTGTGGAGAAATCATTTATTTGCCAAACATGCCCACAAAACAAAAAGATCACCTTATTCACCGTCGTTTCGTTTCCTGAGTCTCCACTACCTCTCTATACATAACACACGACCCTAACATAATGACATCAACATAGATCGCTACGATTCGTAATTCAAACGACATCAACCGCCGCCGACACTGGTTTGGTTGGTATTTTCCTTTCTCTTTATTTTCTCCCCCTATTCTCAATAATGCAACTAATGCGATTATTAAAATGATAATTATGCTTGTATATGTTTACTTATCATTTTAGTTAATTTTCTCTAATATCATGAATATTAAATTCACAACAGATGACATATGAACAGCTTGTATATATTTATCATAAAAAATATTGGATTACTTTCTTTCTTCTGGCGTAATCAATTAATATTATTATGATTTAATATAAGAATAATAAACATGTAACAACAGCTGCTAAAATCATTTGAAGAGTTTTCCAAATTAATTATTTCAAGAACAAAGAAGAAGATCACATCAAAAGCATGTTACATATAATCGAGACGATTTAAAAAATAAAAATAAATAAAATTGAACAGTAGGAGGGGAAAAAAGGGGAAACGATTGTGAAAGAACACCTTTTCGTCTACGTAGGAGATAAGCAAGTTTGACTTGAATGGAGCAGTTGGACGTGATATAGTTGAAAAATTCAGAAACAAAACTAGTTTAATTTTTAGAGTCATGTATTTTTTTATACAAAGCATAAAACTTTCAGCCCAATCAATTAGTTTAACTCTAGACGAGATTGTAAGCACATGACTCCTGAATCCTGATTAAGCGTCCGTTTTGAGAGTTTCATTTGAATATGTGGTTTATTTTTCTGTTGCATTGAGAAAATAAATACTTCCTATACATATTATAAAAAAAAGGTGTGCCACTTATTTTATTTATTTTTTGTTTTTTTAAATAAATAGAAATGTATCTATGACATGAGATTTAAATTCTCCTACAACATAATATTTACTTTTCACTTTCAATATATATAGAAGTTCTCTCGAGAAGTTATCTAAGAAAACAATAATTTCATACAAAGACCATTATGGTGTTGTCCTCCGTATTGACCATGAATGCTAGTATTTTATCATTCATTAATTATAAAGTAATGTTACATATACCAATTAATGAATGTTAAAATTAGATTAATGCAAAGTACAAAATACGAGTGACATAAAATATAATTTATATATTTTAAATACTAAAAAAATATTTTATTTTTAAGAATTGATATAATTTCATTCTTTATTTTATTTTTTGGTGAATATTTCGTTCTTTATTTATTTATTATAACATGTTTATAAAAAAAAATCTCACTAAATTCAAAATGATGCGAAATATATCATTTAGTTAACTGGCTAGTTCAAATGGTCAGTTTTTTTTTTATCTTTCTTCTTTATTCCTTTATTATCGTTAAATTGGCTATATAAAATTTAAAGAAATTATTTGGAATGAAAATGTACTATTTTTTTTTAATTATTACATATATTCTAATTAAACCTTATAATATTTTTTTTGGGTGAAATAAACCTTATAATATTGATTTACATGCCACCTTGTCTAGATACAACATTACAATTCAATAATCAAATATATAAAAAAATTAAAATAAACCGTGGTAGGAATCTAAAAATAATAATAACAAGAAAATTAGATAGCAAGATTAATATGAAAATAAAAACTAAATAGAGTGCATATATAACAAAAGTTCATTTTTTTTAAAATAATATAAAACTGCTTAAGTTTAACAATATTTGTTAGTTTAACATTGTAATATATATAATACAGATTAATTCCTCAAGCCCTATGTGTGATAGTATTGAGTTCTTGATTGAAATACGACATTGAAGTTAGATTCACACATTTTATTATAAGAATGACTTTCATCGTACGTACTCGTAAGAAACATAAATTTCAATAGTGTTGATATGAAAATAATCATGATTATTCGTCCATACTAAAGGTGATCGATCATCTCACATTGAATAATAGAGTGAATATTGTAAATACAAATATCATAAATATTAATTAACATTATCATAAATACTAATTTTTTAAAAATAGAAGCTTATAATAGAAGCTATTTTTGAAGGAAAAATGAATATTATAATAGAAGCTATTTTTAAAGGAAAAATGAATATTATAATAGAGTAAAGTCCCTTTTAGTTCCTAACAAAAAAAACATAGTCCTCACTGGAATCCCTTACAAAAAAAAAAAAATAGTTTTCTGGTACCTATAAAATTCAAAGTGGACCCGTTTTAGTCATTTTGAGAAATTAATGTGGATCTTTTTTGAATTTGAGAGACACCATAATTTCAACTAAATGGGTTCACTTTGAATTTCTTAGAAATCTCGGGACTAATTTTTTTGTAAGGAACTGAAGTGAAGACCGTATTTTTTGTTACAAAGCAAAAGGGACTTTACTCGTTATAATATCACATGGTATGGGAATTGCTGTCAAAATTACTAAATATGATTCATAATGAAGATGGATAATTTTTCACCTTTCAATGACATAATTTGTCTGAATAGTAGTAATTTAGAATCATTCATGATATCTTTCCAAAACAAAATATGATATTATATTTTTAGGAAATTTAAGTTGTATAAATATTTTAAATTAATATTTATGTAATTATTTGAATCTATTTAATGAAATTAATTTTTAAGGCCAAATGTTAAAAAATATATATGAGAGAAGTAACTTATCATATTATTTTTTTTGGAATGAAAAAATTTAGATAATTAATTACACATTATATAAGACTCGAAGAAATGAACATTACATATTTTGTTCACAAATGTAAGTTAACTCAATAACTCTACATATATACTAATTATTAACATTAGTTGATTTCTTATTTTATATAAAAAATTAGGGGAAGGTTATATTTATAAAAATTTTGTTTACAAACTCTTACAAACTATATTAAGTATGACCGGTCATACTTCAATCAATAGTATTATGGACCTGTGTGAAAGGCCCACGAAGTCGGCCCACTTCAGCAACCCGATGAGAGGCCCACGCAGTCAGGCCCATCATGTCAACCCGGCAGCGCTCGAACTCGGCACGTTACTTCTGGTAAAAGCTTAACGGATCACAGTTAAGGAAGAATAAACGTTCGGCACGTTACATCTGGTAACGGTCGACCAAGCTGTAATGGCCCCTGCGCCATTACAGCTCAACTCCACGTTTCAACCAGAATCAGCCCCTATAAAAGGAAGGGCTCGTCGATGGTAAAACACACACGATTGATTACTTTCACCATATTCACCACACTGACACTATAGTCATATTCTTTCTAGTTGGTGATCAAGCTAGGTTTAGGGATATCTTTACAGTAGATACTCCTAACCAAGGCTATACGATCCAAAGTGACCAGTCAGCCTGATAAGGGCTGAACATTCCTGTCCCCAGGACAGAACTAATAGTGTATGACCGGTCATACTTATTGTAATTCTTTTAAAAAAAGAAAAAATGTAAGTGGATCCTTTGCCAAAAAATTATCCATTATTTATCCTTCCCAGCGCGATTCGTGAAAGTATAAAATCATAATCGCGTGTCATTAATTTCAGGGTTTAATGTTTTTGTTATAGGAGATAAATTTATCTTTTACACACATAAAAGTATATATAACTCATGTTTTTTTTCTTCTCTTTTTTCTTCATATGACCTTATATGGGTCATGTTTATTTTTATATGTGTAGGAGATAATTTTATCATCCAACCCTTAATGTAAATGATTTAAGCGACTGTGAAAAGATGACTGCAAGCATCATTTTTTTCTTGTACATATGTAAATTATTATATTCAAATTGAATTTTTTTGTCACATTGTAGAAATTACTACATGCCCATTTTTTTTTACAGTACTTATACCAACTTTTTCCTTCGAGTTAAACAGTTGGTAGAATGGAATCAAATTATTATTGTCACCGTATGTTTAAAAAACAAGGCAACTTTTGCCTTAGCAATCAGTATCATGTCTGTAATCTACAAGTAGCAGTACATATGGCGCTATCAACACTTATTTAAGTTTCTCTAATGATCTGGTTATTTTAGCGAAATTGAAGACAAGGCCAAAAAAACCATGTTAATGGGGGACAGTAATTTAAGCATTATCTAGCAAACGGCTAAACATGTGAAGTTTATTGGGACCCGCGGTCAAATCAAGCATAAATGGTTATACTAATTATAGATCGGGGACCAAATCAAATTATCTCTTCACATTAATAACGTTTTTAATTATTGTTAACCAAACGGTTCAATAGCTTTTGTCTCATTGCAGGACTAGGTGCAGCGGCAATATCAATGGCCTAATCTAACTAATTAGTGCACATGAATCTCGTTAAACAAGTCATTTTAATTATTCCAAGTCACATGACAACATCAAAATGTTATAAACAAAGCAAGTGGTTAAGCGATTCAAACTCGTCACTATTTTGGCAAAGTTCACTGTTCATTGATTGTAAAATTCCTTCTTGAAATTAAAGCAAAAGTAAAGGGATGGGAAGATGTTAAAGAAAGGGGTGAAACTAGTAGAATATTCAACTCGTTGAAGAGGAAGCAAAAGGAGAAATTGTAGAAATGAGGAAGATGAGAGATCGGTGTCAATGTGACTGGCAGCTAGGATAGCTCTATTAGGCTGATTCTATTAACTCCATTGGATTTGGTGGGTCTTTCAATCTTTTACGCGTCCTCTCGCACAAGGTGACTACACATTGATGTAATGAATGATGTTGCCGTTCAAGCCATTAGGAAATTCATAATAATTTCTCATGAATTTGAAGAAACATAATACCAAATACAGCAGTTTAAGCAAGCTACATTTCATATAGAAGCATCTTGTATTACGTCACAATATTAGTTTAGCCATATTTAGTTTTTGATAATCAAGGGCAATAAATTTGGTTCCATAATATTATATTAAAAATTACTGCTAGTGATGTAACTTGATTACTCATCATTTCACTCGGCCATCTCAATATAATAGTTCACATCTTGGCTTTTGCGCAAAACCATCTTCTTGTATCTGACATTTGGTAGAGGAGAAATTTTTTTTATCTGTGAATCTCGATTTTCAGAAATATGATAAAAATATTCATTTTACAATAATATCCAAAAATTAAAAATTTAGAAAAATTCAATTTCCCGGGAATCTTACAAAATGACGCGTACCAAACGCCCCAAAGGGATTTTTCAAGTATTTATGAAAGAGATATCTTTAAGAGATAAGTAAATCCCTGTTCACAAAAGAGATACGACATAGTTAGGGAGGTGATATATGTGCACAGTAACAATAAATATTGAGAGAGAATAAATGTTATACCTATAGATTTTTTCTCTTATTTATAGAGTTTACTTATCGATAATGAAATTCTAGACCTTTAGTGACCTTTTTAGGAGTCCAATGTTTGGTCCGTCGTTGTTGTACTAAGCTGTAAAGCACGGACTCGTGATTTTTTTTGAATTGTGCGTGTCGGACACGTGTCTGACATGGACACGCTCCAACACACGATCAATATTTTGGGACACGTGGTCAACTCTCCGACATACTGTCAACTTTTTTTTGACACGTGATCAATGCTCGGACATGCTCCACCACGTTTTGTTTTTAGTCTTAATTTTATTTTATTAATTAAAAATAAAAAAAATCATTTATAAATTAATTTTTTCAGTTATGAAATTTGACATGAAAAATTAACAAGGTACGAATTTTTTATTTTATTTTATATTTATTTTATGAAATTTGAATATTTGATTGGTTATATGACTTATTATGGACTGTTATATGTAGTAAATATAAATTATATTATATATATTAAAAATATTATTTAATATCAAAACGTGTCCCAACGTGTCGAAATATGTCATTTTTTAGAATTAACGTGTCGTTGTGTCGTGTCATGTCCCGTCTTCCGTGTCAGTGTCCGTGCATCATATGTACTAAAATCATTATCATTTGAGGATTCTTTCTTTTATTTTCTCTTTCTTGTGTTTTTCTTGAGCCTTCTAGAATATGAGCCTCCCATAACATATTTTAAAAATTCTCTTGAAAGGTTGATCTCCATAATATATAAACTACAGATATAGATGCAATCAGGTGATAATTACATTAATGCAGCCAAGATGGAGACCGAGATGAAAGTCGTCAGGGGTTGTTGAAGACTCTTAATGGGCTTAGTGGTCAAGCTTCACTAAATTGATTAGGCTTGTGTAAGTAATCATCCAAGATATTGGGCTAGGTTTTCCAAGTGTATTACTGGGACAAAGGGACTAAAATAACGATAAAAATTGATATACTAGTCAGTTTTAAATAAGCAAGTGCAACAAAAATTATAAGAAAAGTAAATACCAATGGCAGAATCGTGAATACCACTGACTCAAGTTTCACCAATCACAATATATATATTAAAGGTTATGAGGATTGAACCAAAAAATAAGACATTAGATAACCGAAAAAGACAAGAGACCACAGCAGCCAGTAGCTGATTATGAAGACGAGAGACACGTTGACACTCTGACACGACACTTCGACACGTTAATTCTAAAAAATGTTAGATTTTGACACGTTAGGACACATTTTGATATTAAATAATATTTTTAATTTATGTAATGCATATCTCAAATATTTAAATTAAACTTAATAAATTAGTAATCATAATCCAACAAATCTAATTGTTGGAACTAAAAACTCAACGATACGCAACCTTTGAACTTTTTTTGAATTTCTATAATTTCTTTAATGCATGTTGGAGTGTCGGGAAGTGTCGGAGAATGTCGGAAAGTGTCGGACACGACACGTCAGGATCTTTAAAATATCGGTGATCGACAGGTAGCTGAAGTAAATGGAAAACTCTCTTCCATTTCACTCCTAATTGCTTCAAATTACAGTGAAGACTCAAAAGCAACCCGACCACCAAAAAGGTTACTGTGTCCAGATTTAGACTGGCAAAAATAGTGAGCTAAGGAGAGTCACAAAAAAGAGACAAGCAGGGCACTTTTATTGGGAAAGTTGCCAAAGTATCCTCTTTGTTTATGTCTCTTTTAGTCAATATAAAACAAAATTTAGTACAATCCGGAATTCAGTACCTAAGATATCTGAATTTCTTAAATCAATCAAATAGAAATTAAAATATATTGTACTAAATAAAGGAGAGTAACTATTGCTGCAATTGCAGATTGGGAAGATGGCCATCCATGTTCAAGCCCAATCCTTCCTAATGTCAAAAGTATAGTTGATCTCCAAGTAGCATTTGTTGTCATCATCAAGAAACTGAAAAAGGAAAAGCAATATAGTATATGGTTGTATCATTAGTAGTGACATTATTATGCAACAATAAAAGGAAACATAAAATGTTACTCTCAGCTACCAGTCTACATAAAACAGTAAAGCTCCACTTAAGATTTTAACTCAGTGACTGGAAAATTAAGTGATAAACTGGAAAAATAAATTGAAAAGGACCAACAGTGATAGCTTGACTATTTTAGCAGCCATCTAAATAGGAATAATTCATCCAACTAGGGAAGTGCGCGCGCACACACACATATATAAGGGGAAGAAAGATTATATTTACACTCTTGAGTGAAGTCTTATCGATAAAAGATAAAATATAGTTATGAGTTTGTAAAAAAAAAGTTTATCAATATAATCCTCCTTTATATATATATATTGGAAAAAATGTGTATCCTTTTAAAGGACACAAACCTAGATCCTATTAAGAGAGACATAAACACAAAGAGGTATGAGTTCCGATAAAAAAAATAAAGACAAAAAAAAGTATGAATCTAACCTCTTTGTATCTATCTCTGCCTTGAAAGAATATAAGTTTGTGTACTTTAAAACCACACCTTTTTTTTTAACCCTAGAGGTGTAGCTCAGTTGGTTAGGGTGCTGAGTTCTGGGAGTCGGGTTCGTGAGTTTAAAGTGCTTGGAGTTTGAATCCTGCGAGGCATACTTTGGAGCCGGTGGAGAAAGCCGTACCTTTCAATCCACATTAGGGATTATTTCCATCCCTAAGGGTGGGGATACCCTTGGGTTTACTCAAAAATAAAAAAAAAAACCACACTTTTTTCCATATATATTTGTACAATCAATTATTAATGTACGTGGTAATATATAATACCTTTGATCTTGCAGAATATTGTCCTCTTGCAAATAGCCCTGAGGGTGTGGTTTCTTCTGGCATCTCATGTGTGTAAGGCTCTGTCTGAGGGCTGAAAGTTCCAAGCATCTCTTTTGCGCTGTCCACTGAAAATGAGACTTGTTGTTGTGAGAGAATGGTGCATATTAGGAATGTGGACATTAATTAGGCATAACACAAACTTACCCTTGACACCAGTCTTCCAGACAGTATTGGTGTACTTCAAGCCAGACACAATATTATTGCTCACTTCGAAGGTGAATTTCAATCGGTAATGACTACCTTCTTTAAGAGTGAACCATAAACCCTTTGGATTCCCACTTTCGGGAATAGGAAGAACAATTTCATCTCTACCAGGAGAGACGATAGACAGACTCGTAATCTTCACTTCAGGATCCATAATTTCTGGAAAGAAACATTAATATAAGTTAATTGATATATACAAGGACAAAAAAAGAGAACATACAATAAGTCTATTACGTGTATATACTTCAAACTTTTAATTTAACTTTAACAAACTATACTATGTACCAATAAGACATAATTAGTTTGTAAGTTTATAAAAAAAAAGTTTGTCAATATAATCCTCTTGTAAAATAAATCTTCCCAACTATTGTTAAAAAGGTTTTGAAGTTTAATGGATTAATTACATTGAAATTATTATGATTCCTCAATGTTAATTACAGAATAGGAAAAAGCCAATTTGCATGGTTCCACATATTTATCTTCCCGTAGTTGCACCAGTCATGAACACCGTTTGTAATATATAAGCAGAAGGACAATGGAAGCTTTATATTTTTTAGAAATTAAAAAAAAATTAATGCAAATTCAAATATTACAGTTAGCTTGGTAAGGGATCAATACAATTAAGAGATATACACCTGCAACGTTGTTCACATCCACATTCCCAAGAAGTTGTTCCTTCCATTTCCTTAAACTCTCATCGTCCTATAATCCCAGAATCCAACAAAGAAAAAAAAAAGAGAATTAATATGAAAGAAAGTAAGAGCATGTTAGCAAAAAAGGATTAATAATTCCATGCAGTAAAGAATAATTTCAATCCAAATGTTTAAACTATGATCATCCCATTAATTATTTTATATTAGTATCTCTAACACATAGTATTTGCGCAAATCTTAAGTTAAGTTAATAAACAATACTTACTTTAATAATTTTATGTTTTTTTTGGAAACTGATTCTAATTACCTCTTTGAGGCGAATCAGAACCCCCGGTATCCCCACGGGTTCGACTCTTTGAGCCGCCTATGGGACTAATCCAGAGTTCGGGTGCGAGTCCAAGGATTACGGTACTTATGCCCCTCCCGAGATGGTGTTGGTGGGATATAATTTTATATTAATATCTTTAATAGATGAATATTATGGCCACAAACCTTATCTTTCTCAAGGTGCTCTTTAAGAGTGCACTGAGGACCCAGTTGTATGTTGGCTCCAACGTCATCATCTTCCTCCACATCAGTTGCATAGATAGAAGACTCACTCACTTGCCTGCTCAAAGGCTCGCCATCACTTTTATAATCTTCCCCTGCATCACTTTTCTCTCCAGTTTCTTTGTTTTCATAAAACCCCATCTTCTTGGAACTTGAAACAGCTCCAACAACAAAGGTGGTTTAACTCATCAACAGTACTCACGGGGAATAACAATGGGGTCCAAACGCACCCAAAGAGAGAAACCACACGAAATATATGGCATGCAATGAAAATTATGTAAGGCAATTGTAACTATATTACTAAAATCTTTTGAAGGGATTGTTGAAACCCAAAAAAGCAATAGCAGTTTGTGTCTCACAAAACAAAACCCAATAATGATGAATAGCCAGAAGCAAAAAAAGGCAAAAGATGACAAAGGAAAAATGATTTGTGTGTCTCCTAACGTTTTTGTGTGGTGTGGTTTGCTCAATATTTCAGGAGGAGAGAGAGAAACATGGATAAATTGGGGAAGTAGTCATGCGGTGATCCGAAATGTTTGTCATGTTAGAAAGAACGTTAAGGTTACCAACACACTAATAATATTGACTCAGGTGAGGTCACAAGGAATGATCTCTTGAACTTTCATTTTAATTTTGAAGAAACATTAAGATACATAAAAAATATTCATTTTAATTTTCATATGAGATATATATGTTATTAATCTACATACTTTTTTTCTGCCTACCACTCTATAATACCGTTCAATTAGAACCTCTTGATATTATGATCTAACGGTGTTAGAAAGTGATAGACAAAAAAAAGAATAATAACCCATCCCTTTTCATATATATACATAATAGCTTATAATGATAATAGTTGGAAAATTTCTTCCAGCTTACCAATTTTTTTTTTTAAAGAGCGTATTTGATTAAGATTTTAAAAGATTATTTTGAGATAAAAAATCTAATAGATTTTAAAAGATAGGCAAAGGTAGGCAAATTAAGAGTAGGTAGAATAACCTATCCCATAAATAAAACCCTTTTACTTATTTTTTTTTCTCTAACTCCACCCTTTCTCTCTCTTACTCCACTCTTTCTCTCTCTTACTCAACTCTTATTCTCTCCTCCCTGTGTGGGGATGAAGAAGACATATTGATTTCAAAATGAATGTTTTAAAATCCTAATCAAATACACTCTTTAATAAAATACACTCAACCCCATATAGGAGTTCCAACTCGTCATTAGGGTGCGCCAAATTAATGAATGAATAATATTGACTTTCATTCCAAAAAGGCTCCACCGCTGTCCCTGCATCTAAACATCAATTCTCATTTGTCTGAATGAATATCACCACAAATAATAAATTGTCTAAAGCAAATGTCACAATTTATAAACTTACCACTACTGACTGGGTCAACATGAAGCGATGACAAGGCTGTGTCAACATGCAGTTGTGACAAGGCTGGGTCAACATGAAGTGGTGACAAGGTTGGGGTACCCAAACTTACCGCGCTTGTGTCAGCGTCAAAATTTTCGTCCACGTCAGTGTATGATGAATCACCTGGAGGAATTTCACTTTCAGGTTCTCCCTCATCTTCACTGTCCACATAGTCCTCATCTTCATCATCTTCATCCTCATCCAATGCTACCTGAGGAGGTGCGGAAGATCGTACAACTGTATCTTCTTGACCAGTACAGTGTCCAGTAGTGGTTGCATGCACCGGTACAG
Source organism: Gastrolobium villosum (assembly GCA_032173675.1). NCBI lineage: Eukaryota > Viridiplantae > Streptophyta > Magnoliopsida > Fabales > Fabaceae > Gastrolobium > Gastrolobium villosum. Next base: position 71,024 of record JAVKPL010005756.1, on the reverse strand, counting down.
ATGAAGACTGACCAGCATCAACTTCAACATAAATCTCAATATATTTTAATATTTTCCATCCAACATACGCATATGTGACGAACTCGACATCTTCATCATCATTGATATCATTCCCAATGTAGTATATTGTATCCATATCCGGTACAGTATCTAACCTGGCTATCATGCGGTGGATGGAATGGATGCCTTATAACCCCATTTTTTGGAGAATTCTCTCCTTCAGTTCATTGCATATAGTGCTCACTTTGATTTTCATCGTTTTTGTTTTTCCTTCAAATCAGACACCGTTCGGACCTTCAAAATGCCTTCCATTGTAGTAAATAACTATAAGAACCATGTTTGGACTTGAACTCATCTTTCACACAAAAATTAGGTCTAGGTTTTGGGTTTTTAGAGGTTGGTTCGGGTTTTTGAGCACTAAATGTGAGTGTGGAGATGTAATCTTAATGTTCTACAAAGACTAAGCTTTATGGATGGATGAGATGAAATATATGTGTGTTTTTTCGGAATAGAGAGCTCAAGGGAGAGAGATTTGGGGTAAAAAAAACCTAAATCTCGCAACAATGGCCGAAACCCATTGATATTGGGGTTTCTGGTCGACACTTACCCGAGCACATACCTACGTACCCGGGTAAGTAATTCAAAGAATTCCCAGCAACGAAAAACTCTACCCGGGTACACACCTAGCTACCCGGGTAGGACAGAAAATTCAAAAAATACCCGGGTAAGGAGGTGTGTACCCGGGTAGGCTTCGTGGTCAACGGTCAAACATGGGCAGATTGGTGCTATGTTTTTGGGATGGGTTAAATTTTTGAATTAGTTTCAAATGAGGGTCAAATTAGTAATTAATTATTAAATAAGGGTCAAAAAGCCATTTTACCCACTTTTTATGATTATTCTCACCTAAGTTTCATATTTTTCTATTTTTAATAAATAAGTACATACTCCCTTGTGTTGTACCTGTTTAGTAAAAAATTTATTACATTTAACTTAACTTCGATGTTTTCAAATATAAATTTTTCATGAGATATGATCAATTTATACCTATGTAAGAACAACACATCTTATATTTAGTTTTAGCCATTAATTTTCGTGCATCAGATGGTTACAATTGATTTAATTATTGTCATTATTTAATTATTAATTCTCAATAAATTACAATACTCATATATATGAAAATTAATTGTTAAAATTGAATATAAGACTTATTATATATACAAAGATACTGTCATCTTTTATCAACGTTTAAAATATCATTCTCGACATGGTGTTTTTGCCACAAGTTTTCACGAGGGCTCCAACAATGGCTCATTCTGTCGACTAGTAGAATTTGGGCTCAATTTCGGAATCTGTTGCCCCAAAATGATTTGTCCAAAAACTTGTTAAGGCAGATAAAAAATGCCCGGCCCGTACGTGGTCAGTTATATAAATATGAATTAGATTCTGTTTATAAAAGCCCCAAAAGTTGTAGCTAGAAATTTAATTTTAAATTTATTGTTTATCTAAGTTTCTTGAAAATTATTAACAGTGAGATTCAGGTAAATCTGTCATGGTTTTAAAATTATTGTAATTTTTATTAGATATGACACGAAATGACGATCAATAGCATTTTTTTTGGGTAAAACTTATTGAATATGAAATTAAATTATGACAAAGAATTAATTCAAAAAATTAAAAAACACATTAGATGCAGTGAGACCTAAGTGTATAACAATATTTTTTATACATTCCATCATAAAAATATTGATAATTTATCATTAAAATTACTTGTTCGTGTAGCACAATAGTTTAACGTAAAAAAACATTTTGACAATATAGACCATATTTTGCTAATAAAATAAGGGGAAATGATTTATGCAGTTGTGGCAAAAATCAGTCCTATGCTACTACTGAGTACTGACATAATTTTTTCGGCAAAGAGAATAATTCTTGCCACTGCAGAAATTATTTGCAAATAAAACAAACATTGAAAATTTGTCTATTGCCTGTTATGGATTACAATCTTGATGCTAACTACATATAAAGAAGGATGGAACTGCTACAGTCTTATATTTGATTAACACATTGAACATTTCCATGCCCTGGACAAACACAATAGACATAACCTTTTCTTTTTTTGTTAATAAATTCACATTTACAGCCAGCAGTGTTACTTTTATATGTGTTATTTTGGTAAATAATTCGGACATGAATGATAATGCGATATAAATTCTTATTCATAGGTTTCATCATTCTATTTGTAGGCAAAGGAATGATATGCATCGTTTAACAAATCTTTAACCATAAGCGATAGCAACCACAACATGTCAATGGGAGTATGATTCACCTTTTTCCATTTTGCGATTACAGTCTCATCTCATCACATCAAAAGAAAGAAAGAGCAACCAGCCACAAAACGACTACGTGGTCGGTGATGTGATTTCCACGTGTCTCCTTTTCATTGGAAATAAATACGGCAACTGATGTGAATCAACTTGTGGGCCATGGGCCCACCAGCCGTCCAGAGCCCATAAAGTATGGTTGCACGACGGTTTGTTGTTTTATTTGCGTCAGGTCTATAAGACTATATATAACAATCCGAAGCTGCCAGCTATTTTACAGGACCCTTCTCTGCATTAATTTTTATTTTTATTTTTATTTTTGGTAATCTTCTCTGCATTAATTTATTAGTTTGTTTGGGATCCAAGAAAGATGTTACTACAACCCAAAAAAATATAACTAATGAAAGTGAACGGTATAAAATATTTACAAATTTAAAATTATAATTATTTATAGGCTACAGCCTACAGTTATAGTTTGCGTTTTTTTACTTTTTTTTTTTATCATTTATCATTCTATATAATCGTGGAATGTTATTTTTTTTCTTCTCAAAGTATCTCACACATTTGAATGAGAATAATTATCTTCGTGGTACTGAGCGTGAATATGTTTTGGGGAAAATGTGTATCAATAGAGGTGGTAATATGGGTTGAATCTGACGGGTCAATTCGTCAACCTGTCAAAATGGCGTGGGTTGAATTTCATATTTTAACCCACCAACTCGCCTCAACCCGTCCTGTTGGGTTGTGGGTCAAAATGGATTGGCAGCGGGTCGGGGACGGATTGGCCCGCCGGGTCAATTTTTTATTTATTTTTTACTATTAGGTAATATTTTATTTGTTTTTAAACTTTTGTGATATCTAATTTTTTGTTATCTTAGTATTCTCTAAAAAAATATAAAAGACAAATTTTATTTATGACAAAGATAATTTATGTAGGGAGATAAAAATAAGTTTGTAAAGAATATTTAACTAAATATTAGCATATATTTAGACTTAAGACTGGAAAAAAACTAAGGGGAATGTGATATGAAAATAAGTAATATTATAATATTTATAAAATATATTTTTTTAAATTATTTTTTATTTTTTAAGCGGATTGACCCGCCAACTCGCCAACCCACCATAAAACGGGGCGGATTGAGATTTTCAACCCAAATTCAAGTGGCGGGGCGGGGCGGGCAACCCACTTTTGATGGGTTGGTGGCGGGTCGGGGAGGACCAACCCGTTTTGCTACCCCTATGTATCATTTTAAAGGATTTAAAGTTGTGTCATTTTAAGTGAGAGAAAAAAATAAATAAAGGGGGAGAGAAAGTGAACAAAAAAATATAAAGGTGTGAGTCCCACCTCTTTATGAGAGTGAAATGACATAAGTTATGTCAATTAAAAGGATAAACATTTTTCTCATATTTTTATCATTGATCTTGAGTTATTTTGCCTAGGAATCAAACTATCAACATTTTAACTATAATAATTCGCTACTTAGGTACAATTCTCTTACCAATTGTGCCCCTTGGGTTAAAATGTTATTTATTATCGATTAATAGTGTGTGTTGATTTAATAATTTTCTATATTTATAGTGAAGTTGATACAATGACATTCATTGATGCAATCCAATTTATATATACTTCACACAACCATTTTTCTTTTGAATTTCAAGTTTTTAAATCTCAATTTATAGATAAATGTCTTTTGCACAATTACTTTATTTATTTTTTACACAATGACATGTATATATGTATTTATATATATATATATATATTTATATATAATTTTATATTTAAACAATTTTTACTATTTAATTAAAACTAATTTTACTTATCGATCTTTAAGTTTTAATTAACATGTTCTTTTTTAACATGACATGTAAATTATATGTAATGAATATTTTTCTTTTTAAAAATTACTAAAGGGTGATAAGCTCACTTTTTACACAGATAAAGTTGATTTTGTTCAATAATAAAATTTAATGAAAATAATTATATTAACACAATTGATTATTATTATTTTTAAATAATTATTCGCACCTTATTTTAAAGGAAAAACTTTAGTTTTACCTATTGTGATTACAACAATTATCACTTAGTCCACGTAATTTTAAACTTATCACTTAGATCCATTGTGATTATAAAATGTATCATTTAACCACTCAAATATCTAAAATATCCTTATTATATAGACTATTGATTTACTAAAAAAATAAATAAATTATATGTGAAATATAAAAAATAACTCTAATTAAAAAAATAGTTTTATATTTTTCATTTAACATGAGAATTCAAACTTTTCGATTCCGTGCTGACATGGTCCTACATCTAATTTTTTCTAACACATGGATCCCACATGCTTTTTATCTCTACAACATGATATTTCAATTCTCATTTAGCATGATAAATACAAAACCCTTAAAAAAACTAGAAATAATACCTAAATCAAGAAGGAAGAAACCATATCCTTGCTACCAATTGGATTAAGCTATTCTCTATAAGAAAGAAGGTGTCGTCATCGCCTCATCGGCCGATGACAACTGCATTTAGGTATACCATTCATCCTTGTAATCTATCTTTTCAACAACCTACAAAACATAGTTGTTTCTAATTTTTGTACCCAGGAATTAAAAAATCAGTCTCCATAAACCCTAATTTGCGAGGATAATGATAATTTAGTTTGTAAGAGAATAAGTGTTCAAGAGGAGTGATTAAAGTTTAATTTATTATTATTCAAAAAAAAAGTCTAATTTATTATGATATCCAAAATTTAGAATTATATGTATAATGTTAACTATTGTTCAAATTTCTTTATATCTACTTCTTGGTATCTGACATGGACATCTTTATTCACCAAAAAACACAGTATCTAAAATATATATGTGATTAACATACTTTTTCTATTTTTGTTTTAGTTGTTGCAGAAATAAGCATGAGAAGCATTACTCCCAAGAACTATATCTTAATTATTGCCGAAAAAATAATAAATGGAAACATTACAATCATAAATTCTACCTTAATTATTGTCGAGAAATAAGCATTACTCCCCAAATTAAGATGAAATTTCAATATATTAATAGGGATTAAGATTATATGCAAAGTAATGATGGTAACTTTGATTTAGAGACTTTAGATAGTCATATTAAGTTATCTCCTAAGTGGAGTGCCAAAAGTGATGTAATAGTCTATATTTAGTGTGTTTATTTATAACTATAAGATCAAATTAAGTAAACTGGTTAAGATTAAAAATAAGTGTAAAAAAATTAGGTATTTTTAATCAGATTTTTTTAAACTAGTGATATTTTTGACATTTTAAATTTAATTTAGAATTTATTTATTAAGGGTATTATAAATATTTTATATGATAAGGACATTTTGAATATTTGAGGGGCTAAATGATACATTCTATAAGCACGATGGGTCTTGATGATAAGTTTGAAACCACATCGAGATAAGTGATAATTATTATAACCACAATAGGTGAAAATAAAGTTTTTCCTATTATAAAATTAAGGGAAAACTTCACTTTCACCCACTGTGATTACAACAATTATCACTTACCTCCATGTGGTTTCAAATTAATCACTCAGACCCACCGTGGTTACAGAATACATCATTTAGCCCCCTAGGTATCTAAAATGTCCTTATTTTTTAAAATACTAATAATACCTTTACTCAAAAAATTATAAATTATATTTAAAATGTCAAAAATATCCCTAATTAAAAAGAGAAGAACGTTTGACAGCGCTTCATGAATTCATGGTGCTCTTGATGAACTTCATATTCTTCGTCACCATTCGTATTGTCCAACATTAATGAGATTATGCTCTCTATATCCAAAGAAAATACGAAAAATAATTATTGTCACAAAGCAGTAATGTATAAGGTTTTGTTGTTGAATACATTTGGGCATTTCAGCCCTTGATTTTCTTATCTTTTTGACATACATGATGAAATCAGAAAAAATAAAACAAACAAATTATAGTATACTAAAAAACTGTATCAACAGGAGTTTGTTGTCTTTAAGCCCTAAGGACAGCTGAAATTAAACAAAAAAAACAAAAAAATTAATAATTGCCAAACAAGAAGGATAGTGTACTTAATGCTATTAAACGAGAGGTTAGAGTAATTACTCCCAACTTAGAAGAAAAAAATATGAAATTTCTTGTTTAAGATGACAATAAAATAAAGATGCTCAAAATCACATATCTTGTGAAGGTAAAATTCAACTTCACCAACTGTTATGTTAATACCAGTAGTCCCAATTCAGATGATACGTACCTACATAAATAGGAAATAAATTACTTATATATAAAGAATGACACACTTTATCACCTTTGCATAAAGAAAAAGCAAATAAAGACATCAAAAATGGCGATTTCGATCCCTAATCTTAGAAAACCATTAGGCATATCACATAAGAATAATGGGCTTTACCATCGGTCAATCTTTTTTACCTGTGAGATGAATTTTTTTTTCAATTATTGATTATTTAGTGCGATTATTTATAACCATGAGATCAAATTAGGTAAAATGGTTAAGATTAAAGGTACATTTTTTAAAAAATTGTTATTTTTATCAGAATTGCTTTTATAATTAGGGATATTTTTGACATTTCAATTATAATTTGTAATTTTTTGAGTAAGGGTAATATCGATATTTTAAATAATAACGATATTTTAGACATTTAAGGGGCTAAATGATGTATTCTGTAACCACAGTGGGTTTTAGTGATTAATTTGAAACCACGAGGGGCTAAATGATAATTGTTGTAACTACAATGGGTGAAAGTGAAGTTTTCCTTAAAATTAAAATACATAAATATGAGAATGGTTTTTTTTAAAAAATTATTGATATATATATATATATATATATATATATATATGTAATTACAATTGATTTAAGTGATAAACTTAGAATTAAGTAATATATCATGTAAAGTAAAAGTGAATTTTTTTTCTATTTATTATTAATCTAATTAGTTGACATGAAACATTTGTTTTAACCACATAGTCATTTTCCTTATTTTACCTCTCAATGATGACCAAGTAACAGTGAATATGGTAAATCACCCCTAGATATCCGACTGCACAAAGCACAGAAGCTTAGAACCAAAAGAAGATGATGGCTTCAATGAATAATGACCCTCCATTATTCAGCCGATCCGAAACAACCATTATAAAATAATAGCATAACCTCATATCCAAGCCTTTGCCACCATTATTGCCAAACATGCCAATAGCATTCAGTGAAAGAGGCGTCAAATCCCAAGATTCTTGAAGTGCCCCCACCTCTCTTTTTCTTTCATCAACTTGACCCCTCTACCTCTATATAAACCACTCTCAATGCTCATTTCTTTTCATCAAAAGCTATCATAATTTCCTATAGCACTCTTAACATTTTTCTTTTAGAATCAATTGCATATTCTTTGGTATTCCAATGGCCACTGTTGAGGTAACTCTTTTAACTTCAATTAGTTGGCACTCTAGTTCACATGAAATGTATTTCCTTATGTTGTTTCAGCCTTATTTTCATTTATTTGTTTCCAGCTTGATCTAAAGTCGAACACAATCTATCTATCTTTTTTTATATATATAGCCAATTGCTTGTCAATATATAGCTCTGTCAATGAAATTGAACTCCCTTATACTTCATTTTACTCAGAAAATTAAATAGAACGATATAAAGTTCTTGGAATGCAAATTTTAATTAACTGGTCATCACAATAAATATGCCACATGAATCATATGACTTCTCTATCTATCATATTTGTTTGAGTATTAAAAGAAACATCAAATATATAATCTTACAAATTGGAAACCTTTTCCTAATAAAATATAGGATTCCTCATTTCTGCTGTCATTACTGATGGAAAAACTTGCAGCAAATATATTATAGTAGGATACAGAGCCGGATCCTGAAATAAAAAAAAAAAAAAAATATATAATCTTGGAAGTAAGTGTTGCCAAATTTTCTCGACCGGAGAGAAATTAAAGCCTAAAATATATTGCAACAATTATGAGAAGGGGTATGTTAACCAATAATTACCCCAGTATTAGTAAGAAGAATAAGAACTATTTAAACTAGCACTTCCACCAGCTTATGCTTTTTCTCAGCAGAGTCTAAGTTAAGGCTCTAATAAACAACAATTGATTTTTCATCTTATCATATCTGTGCCTGTTTTAATTGGATTTTGTAGGTTGTATCAGCAAACACTGCCCTTCCCAAGGACACAATGGAATCATTGAAGGCTGATGATCAGGAGAAGACTAAAGAAGAAGTTGTTGAGATTCCAACACCAGCATCAGAACCTAGCTCTGAGCAAACCAAGGAAGAAGAGGCCCCAGTTACTAAAGTCCATGAACCCGAAGCTCCAGAAGGCAAGTCCTCGGTTGAAGTTGAGACTAAAGATGTGGATGGGACAGTTGAGAAGACAGAAGATGAAACTAAGAAGGAAGAAGCTGAGACAGAAGTTTTTGAGGAAACCAAAGAAAATGTTGATGCTGTTGATGTTCAGGCACCAGCTGCTGCAGAATCTGAGACAGTGATTCAGAAAGAAGATGTTGTTAAAGAAGAGAAGGTAGCTGAGCCTGAACCTGAGGACAAGGTTGACACTGAAGCCCCAACAAAGCAAAGTGAGGAGAAAGTTAACACAGATGAAAAGAAAGAGGAGGAGGTGATCACAGAAGCACCAGCTGAGAAGATTGAAGAGGTCACAGATGCTCCAGCTGAGAAGACTGAATAAAGAATGTGAAGGGAAAATGTGCTGCTTATATCACTGTTTTAGAGGGTACTTTTAAGTTTTCTTTGTTTAGTGGTCTAAATAAAATAGCTAGTAGCTAAATGGGTAAGAGACATGAGTGATGAAACCACGTGGCATATACATGAGCGGTACTATTTCTGTTTATGTACTGTGAGCTCTACGTGGGGATTTGGATGTGGGTCTCCAAGGTAGTATGAATGAAGTCTGTTTTAAGGTCCTTGTAATGTTCTGCAGAAATGCAGCATAGCTCTGTTTGCTCAAATAAATATATAGAACATTATTATCTTATGCAATGTTTTTTTTACTCTTCCCAACCGGTTCATCCTTTCAATTAGAATTAGTCTGATTCGAATACTAATAGAAATATCATGTTCCATTCGTGTTTACCCCTTCAATTTGAAAAAAATAAATCCTGTTTGCCTAGATAACTCAGCTTTCTATAATTCAAGACATAACTTATACATGTTATTCAATTTTTTTTATATAAATATATTTTCAATTCCATTATTGACTATTAACTATTCATCATATTGATATTTCAAATTAAAAATTAAAAAGTTAAACAATAAAAATAGCATTTCCCATATCAATAATAATATGAACTTTAAAAACAAATAAATAAAACAAATTTGACATGCTCAGCTTCACATATATAACTTGCAATTTCAACCAGTAGTCTGTCATACAAAAGCTCGATCGGATAAAGTAAAGCAGTTAAGTTTAGCTCACTGTGTAGATAGAAATTGGCTTTGCTGGTGCCTTTTGAGTTATTCTCACAGAAAAATGGTATCCCTCTTCTCGAACTCAGCAATGGTGAGGGGAAGAGATGAAGTGTATGTAGCAGCAATGCCTCTAAGGGCCACAAAGGGACCACCCCAGTTGCTTATGTCAGCTGCTTATTCCCTCAATTTCTGGGATTTGCAGCATTTCATGGTCATCATCAAACCCTGCTCACCTTCTCTTCATTCTCAGGTTTCTATGCTTCCTTCCTGACCTTATACTTATAGTTAGTAATTATTTCGTCAATTCATGGATAAGCTCATTATAAATTTATAATTATTAGTGTGTATAAACTTTTACCTTTTTATTTTTTATTTTTTAAACGAGTCTTTCAAATTTGTTTAATTTGTTTCAGTAGTTTCATATAACCTATGACTGCAATTTAGTTCATCTGTTGCCCTTGCATGTTTCAAGCTTGAGTTCAACAATGCTTTTTCAGGTTCTGGTTTTTGATTTTCAACCAAAAGATCCTGAAGATATATATGCGGCACTAGCAGTTCTATCTGGTAGAGCAGTGCCAGGTGAGATTTCGTGAATACTAATCTGACGTTTTGAGAAAGTTAACTTCTGAATGGTATTAAATACTAATTACCGAGATTATGGATGATCCTAGACAGTGCAAAAGTGTAAACTGCTATGTATAATTTACAAAAACTTGAAATAAAAGCTACTGAAAACTTATGTTGAGATATATAAAACTATTAATATAGCCCGGTGGACTCTCGTGTGAGGGGGCGTGTTGAGATATATAAAACTATTAATATAGCCTCAACCAACAGCTTAAGCTTTTGGGTTGAATTAGTTCTTTATAACTTAGTTACCACAAGCAGTATAATAATGCCATTGACCTTTTTGACATGCCACAAATGCATATAGCCATACTCTCACAAGAGGCATTTATGCTTTTTTTGGTTGTTGCTCTTCAAAATAGGTGACCCATACTTGCTCCAATTCACATCTGACGTGTGATATTAATGTTATTTGTCATCTTTTTCATTCTAATACGAACACATGAATTTATATGTTACTTACAATTTAGAATTATACCATCACGTGTTAATGCTATTATACAAGATTGTGATTGCAGCTGGATATAAACTATATCACAAATCACAATGTGAATTATCTTTATGCTGAAAGATGTTCCATGTATTTGTTAACAATATTTGCTTCATCATATGAGCTTTTATGTTATTTGTATAGTTTCCTTCATGCCCTCACTTACCATGTCTAATCCCACCCCCATAGACCTGATTAAGTTATACATCATTTTAATGTATTAAAGGGTTATGATGTATAAGCTTATACAATATGATAGTTACACCAAACAACTGAGAATTAATGTATAGTATAAGCTTATATTATCAGGCTTTATACGTCACACCAAACATGCCTTGAGTGAAAGTATATGATCTGGCAGAGGAAAATTGGATTCCTGGTGCATTAAGTTCTTCTGAGATGAAATTATATAGTCCACATTTTGTGACAATAAATTTGGCAAATTTGAACTGATTTATATATAACTTTTGAACTTTCTGGTTCGATATTTTTGCCATAAATGCTTTTACTTTTTCTTTAATCAAACCGTGACCTCTGTTCTTATTCTTAGGAGCTATTCTTGTGAGGAAGTTAAAAAAGTTGCCAAGAAGCAAATGCTGGCTTATTGGATATTCCAAAACAGATGCTGTGGAAATAGCAAGTGAGTTCAATGAAAAATGGGAAACAAGTTTGAGGATTGGTCTTAATGATTGTCGCGATTATACCAACGGTAATAATTTATTTAATATTTGGACATTATGTTGCATATGTCCTTTTACGGAAAGAATTCTGAGCATCATTGTTTTTTTGTGTGTGTGTTATCACTATATCAATTACATACTTGGGAAATCATGAATTCCTGATGTCTAGGATCATAATTCAATCTGCCCTAATGCGCCATTGCACTCTGAAAATTGTGTTTAATCACATAGGGGAAACTTAGATAGTCGATTTAGAAGTTCTATCATATAGAATAAGATTTCCACTACCCTTTAGTCTCTTGGTTAATTATTATTATTATTATTACCATGAGGTATTGAATTTTTCTTGTCAATTTAAAGGTTTGGTTAGGCAACTCACTGGGGAAAAAGATGTGCTGAAACGTTTGAGAAACATTGGTAGATAACTTGCTACTGATCGATCATGCTATTGAATTACTTTGCCTTGTATCTTGCTTTCAACATTATTGAGCTCTTGCATCGCTTCACTTGTATGGAAACTGACTGCACATCGCCTAATTCATGAGGGCCCGAAGAATCAATCTCATTCTGGGAAAAAACTTATGCTATTTATTTTTCGCTTCTTTAATGTTCTTCTCCTTGCTTGTATAGCCTCTGAAAGCCAGTTCTGTTCTTGTATTATATATATTATGCAGTTTTAAATGGTAATATATAAACATTAAGAGAAGTTTGGGATCTTTCTGTGTAATCTATTAATACATGACAAAACAATTTGCTGTTCATATCTTGTATCATGTTAAAAGATATTCTAGACAAGGATAGTTCTTAGATGAATAACTCCAAAAAAAGAAAAATGCACCGGGGATTAAATTAAAGATCAATTTTCGGTAGCTTCAAAGAGTAAATGGCAATACAATCCAGACTTGGGGCGTCACTGATAAAGTAAGTATAGACTGGCAGATTATGTTGAAAAAACGTGGCAAGAGCTAAAGAGACCATTGAGAGAAAATGTGAATTGTAATTTGATATTTACTGAATGAATAAAGTGCATAATACAAAGCTAATACATGGCTTTTTTGTTTTGTTTTTGGTACTTTGCCAGGAGGTATCCCCATTCAACCTTCTCCGGGCACCATGCCCTCGGGGTACGACCCGTTTGGGTTAGCCCCTCATTGTGAGGGTAGGTGCACTAAGCTTCGCAACCGGAGAAAGGACGAGACTAATCCCCCAACCGAAGATTTTCCAAGAAACTGCTTGAGGCAGATTTTGATCCCTGCGCCAAGTAATCCCTTGGGAGCTCAGCTGCCAACTGAGTTACCCTTAGGGGTTAATACATGGCTTTTACATAGACTAGAAAGAGTTACTGACCACTAATTATACATGCATATATAACTAAGACTCAGCTAACTATCCTAACTATGGTAATAGATTATGAAAACATGATTGTGGATATTCTAGTTTCTAGCTAATTCTTGGTTTGTTTTATTGTGCTAGAGATGTGTAAGTAATGACTGGCAGGTCATAGAATTTGGTGTGTGTTAGAATTTGGTGTGTGTTAGGGACAATCTGGTTACTTGGAAGATTTATAACTTGTCTTGGATAATCTTAGCAACGATTGACATATTATATAAAAAAATCTAACCATTTCTGGATCTGTGCTTATGATCATGCTAATCTTCTCTCTGTATTTCTGTTTGCCTGTATGAAGGCAATAGCGTTGTGATTTAATAGACTTGGAACTATTAAATTGTGAAGTAATTCTGGGAACAGAGGCCTAAACCTTGTCAACAGCTTATGTTAAGCAATAGTATGACTAGAAAATTAGTCATGGATACTTAATAGTATCTTTCGACACGTCTCTGGCCCGTTAGACATGGTTTTGTGTCTGGCCCATTCGGCCCATGTAATTGGAGGGGCCGAAAATGGCTGAAAAACCAACTGAATTGATATAAAACTGGCACAATCGGTGGTTCAACTAGTTTAACTACAGTTCAACTATGACTGAACCAATATACGTGAACCAATTACCTCGATGAGTTAATGAAAGATCTAATTTTCAAAATCTTGAAATACCTCATGTATTGAATGAATAAAAGATGCTTTTACAAACACAATGGAAGTGTATTTATAGAGAAGCAAAAAGAAAAGGAACTCTAGGAGCCCAACTATACAGAAGGTAACAACTTGTAACAAACTAACTTGCTTAACAAACTCTAACAACTTGACTGTTAACAAACTCTAACAACTTGTAACAAACTAACTTGCTTAACAAACTCTAACAACTTGACTGTTAACAAACTAACTTGTTGAAGTGGATGTGTGAGGAGTATTCTCCAATAGCCCCCCACAAGCTGGGCGATGAATATCCAGCATTCCCAGCTTGGACACCGCAAGAGAAAAAGCACTAGGATTCAAGGGTTTCGTAAACATGTCAGCGAGCTGATCAGCAGAACTGATAGGGAGGAGATGAAGCAAACCGGATTCAATCTTACTGCGTGTTACATGACAATCGATCTCAATATGTTTGGATCGTTCATGAAAAACGGGGTTATGCGCAAGATGAATAGCCGAATGACTATCACAATAAACAGAAGCTGGACGAGACCATGGAATATCAAGATCATGAAAAAGAAACTGGACCCATTGGAGCTCGCAGGAGAGACTAGCAAGAGCTCGGTACTCGGCTTCCGAAGAAGAACGACTAATGGTGGTTTGCTTCTTAGATCGCCAGTTAACAAGAGCGGAGCCCAGAAACAAACACATGCCAGTTACAGATTTTCTTGTATCGGGACAAGTAGCCCAATCAGCATCAGTGAAAGCTTGGATGCGCAAGTCATTGGCAGCAGGGAAGAACAAACCGCGACCTGGAGCTGTCTTTAAATAACGTAAAATACGTTTAGCAGCAACAAGATGAGTATCTAATGGAGCTGCTACAAACTGGCTAAGGTGATGAACAGCATAGCAAATATCTGGACGTGTATTTGTCAAGTATAAGAGGCGACCGATTAACCGTCTGTAACAAGTAGGATCTGAAAGAGGAGATCCTTGTGAACGAGAGAGTTTCACAGAAGAGTCCATAGGAGAGCTAACAGGTTTACCTCCAAGAAGTCCTGCATCAGAAATAAGTTCAAGGGCGTACTTTCGTTGGTTGAGAACAATGCCACGAGAGGAACGAGACACTTCTAAACCAAGAAAATAACGGAGTTCACCCAAGTCCTTAATTTTAAATTCAGAATCCAGCAATGCTTTTACTCTAGAGATCTCAGAAATATCAGTCCCACATAAGACTATGTCATCGACGTAAACAAGTAACACTGTAAAGGAGGATACAGTTTTCAGAATAAAAACTGAACTGTCAGCTTGAGCTTGATGATACCCAATAGAAAACAGAAAGGAAGACAACCGAGCATGCCATTGTCGACTGGCTTGACGTAAACCATAAAGCGACTTTTGTAAACGACATACTTGACCATCTTTCTGTAAATGAAGACCTGGAGGAGGCATCATGTAAACTTCTTCATCAAGGTCACCATGGAGAAAGGCGTTATTCACATCAAGCTGATGGAGAAACCATCCTTTAGCAGAAGCAACAGCCAACAAAATGCGAATGGAAGAGAGCTTTGCAACCGGACTGAAGGTATCAAAGAAATCTACACCTTCCATTTGTGTGAAACCCTTTGCTACTAAACGAGCCTTGTAGCGTTCAATGCTTCCATCCGAAAGATATTTAATCTTATAGACCCATTTGCATCCAATGGGTTGTTTTCCTTCAGGTAAATCAACCAGACACCAGGTTTTATTTTGTTCTAAGGCATGAAGCTCAGATTGCATTGCTTGACACCAATGCTCAGATTTTATAGCTTGAGTATAAGAACTTGGTTCCACATTGGAAGAAACATTGAAACAGAAATGAGTATATGTGGGTGAACAAGATGTATAAGATAAGACACTAGATAGAGGATACCTGGAAGAATGTGAGGAAAGCATTCCTTGGCAAAGATTGACATTCTGAGCATTGGATGAGTCACAATGATACTGATCCAGATACTTGGGAGGAACTCGCATTCTGCTTGATCTCCGAAGAACAGGAGATACAGGTTGCTGTGATGAATGTGATGAGGGTGAGGAATCTATAGAGTGTGGGAAATGTGGTTCTGGACTGTGAGGTTGCTGTGCTGGTGGTGATTCAGGATAATGCTGATGTGATGAGGTTGGTGTAAAATAATTGTCAAAGTCGAAAGATAATGGGTCAATGGTTGGTGTAGGTTCAAGGTTGGTATTATGTGAGGAGACTTCATGATGAGTAGCATCAAAGGGGAAATGATTTTCATAGAATACAGTGTTTCTTGAAACAAAAATTTCTCTGGATTGAAGATCATAGAGTAAATCTCCTTTTACACCAGCTTTGTGTCCAAGGTAGGCTGCCTTTCGAGCTCTAGTAGAGAATTTGGTACGTTGATTATGCAAAGTAGACGCATATACCAAGCAACCAAAAACCCGTAGATGGATCAAAACTGGAGGCATGCCATACAAAAGCTCATAAGGTGTTTTATGAAGTAAAAGGGGTGTGCAGGTCCGATTAATTAGGTGCACAGCATGAGTAATAGCATAATTCCAAAGCTGAATTGGGATATTGGATTGGATTAATAAAGCACGAGACACATTCAAGATATGTTGATGTTTGCGCTCTACCCTTCCATTTTGTTGTGGACACTCAACACAACTTCGTTGATGGATGATTCCCTTTTTAAGATAAAAATCTGACATGAGAAACTCACTACCATTATCACTTCTAATGGTTTTGACTGAAACTTGGAACTGATTTTCAGTGTATGCAGTAAAGTGTTGTAAATGAGTTCGTGTCTCAGCTTTGGTTTTCATCATTATGACCCAAGTAAATCTTGAAAAATCATCGACAATAGTAAGAAAATATCGATGACCTTCAATGGAAGTAGTAGAGAAAGGTCCCCATATATCAACATGGATTAATTGTAAGATTTTAGAAGACTGAGTTTTACTGGAATAAAAGGGTAACTGTTTTTGTTTAGCTAAATGACATGCATCACAAGGGACAACAGCCATTGGAGAAATGAAAGGAAATCTACATGCCATTTCTTTCATCACAGTATGGGGTATATGGCCAAGTCTGCGATGCCATAAAATGGAATCATCCTTATTTACATTACAACCATATGCAGCTTTACAATTCTTTTCTATTGTTGAAACAGAAGTATCTGGATCACTTTTCTTATGTATCATATAGAGCCCATCCTTTTGCTCAGCAGTACCAATCCTCACTTGGGAATGCATCTCCTGGATAATACACATCGAACCACAAAACAGTAAGGTGAAAGGCATGGTGTTTAAGAGCTTAGTAACAGATATTAAGTTGACCTTGAAACTGGGTACATAAATTACATTCAACAAAGTGAGGTTAGGAAGGATAAAAACAGAACCAGAATAAGAGGCAGTAACATAACTACCATTGGGCAAGTGAATCAAAACAGGATGAATTTTCTTTATATGTGAAAGATGAGACTTAAGAAACGTGACATGATCTGTAGCACCTGTATCCAATATCCATTTAACATCTGAGGTACCTGGTTGCTGAACACATTCAGTATTGGCATTGGCAACTTGTGTGAAATTTGCTTTATGTGTAGTTGAACTAGAAACTGAGGCATTTTTCTCCAGTAAACTGACAAGATGCTGATATTGGTTGTTCGAAAAAGAGATCCCAGAAGTATTTACTGAGTCCTCTTGTGCAACATTGTTAGCACTATGTGGTACATTACTTCCTGATTTAAAACCAGGTGGAAACCCGTGAACATGAAAACATGAATCAATCGTATGATTTGATCTCCCACAATGTGTACACATCTTGGTGGATTGAGTACGTCCACCATAACTATTGAATGGACCACGGCCTCTTCCTCTAAAGCCTCGTCCACCATGATTCCTCCGAAAAACATTTTGATCATTAGCAATAGCAAAAGCTTGAGCATTAGGTGGATTCATGATACGCACCTCTGTTTGAAATTGTCTCTCTTGTTGAACAACCATTGAAAAGGCTTGAGCCACATCAGGTAAAGGATTGATAAGCATAATTTGAGATCTAACCTGTGAGAATTGGTCATTTAATCCCTTAAGAAAACGAACCATATGATCTCTTTCTCGATATTCCTTTATTTTGATATATCCTCCACATAAGCATCGAATATTACAGCTACAAACAGGATCTGGCTTAAGATTATTTAGCTCATCCCATAGAACCTTCATTTCTGTGAAATAATCGGTTACATTTTTATCACCTTGTTGTAATCGGTATATCTCTTCTTGGAGATCCGAGATACGAAACACATCAGAACGTGAGAACCTTTTCTGAAGATCTAGCCATACATCTCTGGCCTTTTCAATCCAAAGCACAGACTGAACAATCGATTGTGATATGGATCTGTGAATCCATGCATTCACCATGTTATTACACCTCTGCCACGCAAAATGTTCTGAATCTGTTTCAGACGGTTGAACGATACTTCCATCCACAAATCCAATCTTGTTTTTGGAAATAAGAGCTACTGTCATCGCTCTACTCCAAGTGTGATAGTTGCTTGTATTAAGCAAGGGAGAAACCAGCACCGTAGCAGGTGATTCATTTGGATGCAAGAAAAATGGATTGGAATGATTGGTATGAAAATCTGGAAGAGAAGAGGCAGCATGTGAACTTACAGAAGTAGCGTGTTGCTCACCACCAGGAACTTCAGTTGCCATCGATCCTTGATTGGATTCTTCACTCACCATGAATCAGATATACTTCTCTCTCCTGCGATACCAGAGCTCCAATTTAGAGCTTTGATACCATCTTGAAATACCTCATGTATTGAATGAATAAAAGATGCTTTTACAAACACAATGGAAGTGTATTTATAGAGAAGCAAAAAGAAAAGGAACTCTAGGAGCCCAACTATACAGAAGGTAACAACTTGTAACAAACTAACTTGCTTAACAAACTCTAACAACTTGACTGTTAACAAACTCTAACAACTTGTAACAAACTAACTTGCTTAACAAACTCTAACAACTTGACTGTTAACAAACTAACTTGTTGAAGTGGATGTGTGAGGAGTATTCTCCAATACAAAACACTTAAAATGTGCATAGGTAACATTTTGTTAAGAGGATGCTAAAGTGTACTACTGCTACGAGTGTGTATGCCTTAGCTATTCAAACTTTAAATAATGAAAAATTCCAGGAACACGTGTAGTTTAGGTTAGCAAAAAAGAATCTATGCAGAACAAGGTCAAGGGACCGTTGCTTGGTAAATTTCTTTGTTAAATGGAAATTACAAGTATTTAATATATTAAAAAATTGAAATATTTTAACATTTTTTTATGAGGATAATGATACTATTTTTGTTTATTAAATACATTCGTGACATATGCTCTTTGAATGAGGAAAATTGAAATGGAAGATTGTTCGTTGCCGTCAATTTATAGATTTTTTTTGGGGGGTATAAGTCAAATTATAGATTTACTTCTACTAGAGTTCACTCATAGTCCAAGGTAAAAACATTTCAAAATTGAGGAACCGCATTTTAGTCAAAATATTAAGCAGTTTAGTGGGAAGGAAAACCCACAACGTATATGATGAAATTGGAAGGAAAAAACCCTGTTATAGAAGCACATGGAGTGTATACTAGAAGACAATTGTGTCTTTTTACCAAAAAAAAAAAGAAGACAATTGTGTCTTATGAGTAAGCGTGTAATTTTCAATATTATTATTTAAAGGGCTTTATTAATATCATGTAATAGAAGAGAAATTCTCTCATGCTATAAATACAATTATGTGTGCGACTCATTCACTTATAAAAAAATATGAAAATTGATGTATGCATAGGAGAGAAAATTACTATCCAACAACATGAGAGTATTTTCCCTTATTTAAAATACTTTGACATGGCATTTTTGACTTTTTAAGTGATGATAATTAGATAGTTATTAACTTAACTTAATGAATAGATAATACAAAGTTATACATAATATGAAAACTTCTAAATCTACATTGAATCATAACTTTTGCCGCTCGTTAGTCGCTAACTATGAAGCACCGACACTTCAAAATCCCTAACGTGTCGTGTCTGACACTTCCCGACACTCCAATACTCATTGCAAAGACTCAAAAAAGATTCAAAGGTTACGTTGCGTTGCATTTTGAGTTTCAACTATTAGATTTGTTGGATTATGATTAATATTTTATTTGAGTTTAATATAAACATTTGAGATATCTTATGTCTCTTTGCAAAATGGATGAGTATTATAAATTTAGCTTTATTTTTTGTTAAATTATTGAATATTAAATATAATATACACTAAATAAATTAAAAATATTATATAATATCAAAACGTGTCCTAACGTGTCGAAATTTAACATTTTTTAGAATTAACGTGTCGAAGTGTCGTGTCGTGTCGTATCCCATGTCCCGTGTGGATGCAACATAGGTCCCTAATATGTATTTTCCTTTCTTTTCTTTTTTTGGTTGTAAATATTATTGATCTTAATTTGAAAAATGACAAGGAAAACTACTAAAAAAATTGGATTTACTTTTTAAACATTTTCAATTTAACAATTATGATTCGGCATTTTATCTTGTAAAATATTCCCTCATTATAAAAGCTAAATCCTTTCTTTAGAATGTAAATCGAACAACTCCTTTCATTTTGAGGTACATAAGTTTGGGAACATATATCTTATACTAGTCACCCACTTTCATTAAATTCACTATTACATCACTCATATATGAAAATTTAAACACCCCCCAATTAGCTTAATAAGGAACAAGAAATTAATTATAAAAAGGATTTCGAGGCAAACATCTATGATTTTAATACTTATATCTCATCATCCCAGAGATCATTGAGGGCGGGCTTGGTTGGTCCACCGATCAAACGGTTTTGGTTGATTTGATCAATTTTGTGATGATCATCCTTTGTCAATTCCCAATCAAAGATGTGAAGGTTTTGGTTCATCCTCTCCTTATCGTAGCTCTTGGCAGCAAAAGTGACTCCTTGTTCATACAGCCA
This sequence comes from Gastrolobium villosum, assembly GCA_032173675.1. NCBI lineage: Eukaryota > Viridiplantae > Streptophyta > Magnoliopsida > Fabales > Fabaceae > Gastrolobium > Gastrolobium villosum. The sequence goes on along the minus strand of JAVKPL010005756.1, from coordinate 50,376 downwards.
TCTCAGACTAACCTGTGCTACTGACTTGCCATGAGCATCAGCAATCTCTTTGAGCATATCATTCTCCATAACTTCATTGGGTCCCCTGCCTGCACCTTTCCTCAGAGGTGAGAACGCTGTTATTACTATTCCATTTTCTCTGCAGAACTCTCTCAGTTTCTTCTGTTGCCATGCAAGGTTCATCTCCACCTATATATACACATATTAGTTCATCACATGCACAGTTAATATATTAATTCCATGATCATTCATATAAAGAACATCATGTTTAATTACTTGATTCACTGCAGGAAGGATGGTAGCAACAGAAAGCAGATTTTGAAGCTTCTTGACAGAGAAGTTGCTGACTCCAATAGCTCTGGTGAGTCCAAGTTTGAGGCATTCTTCCATGGATTGCCACACACCCTTCACATCAAATGGCAAAAGATCCTCAACAGCAATTGGAAATGAAAACTTTCCAGGCTGAGAACTGAGGGGCCAGTGGATCAGATACAGGTCCAAGTACTCCAGTTGAAGAGTTCTGCACAAAATAACAAAACCATAAACTTCATCTTAGTAACTATATATGTAAAAGCAAACGGCATATTGAAAATGAAATTAATATTATATAATATATTCTCACTGGAGTGATTTGCGCAAAGCAGGAACAACAAGATGAGGATGATTGTCAGTGACCCAAAGCTTGGAAGTGACAAAGAGCTCTTCACGTGACACGAGACCAAGGTCAATTGCTTCCTTCAAAGCTTCTCCGAGAGCTTGTTCTGAGCCATATGCAGCAGCAGTATCAAAATGCCTGTAACCCTGCTTGATGGCCTCAATGATGGCAACCTTAGTGTCTTTCTTGCAGGTGAAGTCAGGGGCAGAACCCATTCCAATCGCTGGCACTCTCAGTTGATTAGGTGTGTTGGGAAGCACAACCGTAGGGATTTCAATAGGAGCCATGTTTTGCTTTGCTTTGCTGGGGTTTGGATATATGCCAAAAGATTCAAAAGTGATAGTATTAAGTTTAGACTTAAAGAGAGTATATTAGTCCTTGAGGTGAGGCTGAATGAGTAAGACGATGAGGTTGCAAACCTTTTTATATACAACAAGATTGGAACATACATGCATTGATATTGTCTGCGCAGTATAATATTGAAACGTTGCAGGGTCATCATATGTAGAGGTTAGGTGGGTTGTGTTGAGTTCTACCCGCTTCATAATAGACTAGTCTCTTCAAGTTTACAAAGAGGAGCAGAGCAAGTAAATTACTTAATCATTAAAATTTAATAATAAATATATTCAGCATACTTCTTTGACTAGTTTTTTTTTGTTCAAATTTGCACGTCTTGCTGCTCAGGCTTCAACATTAGTCAATTGAAGCCTTTAGATTTTTTTATATATAAATGGAAACGTGTTCATATTTTTTTTATTTTAATTTTTTGAGCCTTTAGATTTATTGCCCTTTCAATGTTTAATTGAAACCTATTACTTTATTACGAAGGAAAATAGGTTGATTTTTGTGTGTAATCAATACAGATAAGTTATTTGTATTGAGCTCAAAATGACGTCATTTTAGGATAAAAATCAAGTGTTTTTGTAATTTTAATTTATCTCAATGTTATAATAGTCTTTATAATTATAATTTTTTAATATTTCAACACCAAAATGATATCATTTTGAGAATAAATACAGATAATTTATCTACAGTAACTGTGGAAATATTTTTCTAAAGGAAATATTAGATGAGCATAAAATTTTATCATAATTTTTGCTTTAATAATTTATCATTTCGTTAATTCTTCGATGAATGACTGATATATATTACTTTGACTTATTAAAAAATTACTCTGCTTTTGGAATTTTATGATTTTCTAATTATGTAACAGGGGTTGGGTTGTTTCAGTGCTTTGTGCACCCAATCTTCTTTCACAATTTTATATAACAACAAATATGACTCCCGAGTGTACTGCTGTGAGTATGTACGCCTTATCTTTTCAAACTTTAGATCATGAAAACTTCTAGGAATACGAGCAGTTTAGGTTAATAAATAAAAATTAAAAAAATAATCTATGCAGAACAACGTCAAGGACCGTTTGTTAGAAAATTTCTTTGTTAAATACAAAATAAAGGCAATCAATATAGGGATAACATATTTGTTTTTTTGGTAGAATTTTTTTGGTTTTTTTTTTATATTACTTTCTCTCTCTCTGATTTTATGGAGAAAAAAATATAAAAAAAACTATCAAATATATATCAAAATATGTTCGTTTTACTTAAAATAACATAAAACTATATTAATTAAAATGATAAATACTTTTTATCTTAATATACTAAAAAATAAAAAACTTTGTATAAAAAAAGCTAATATTTTTAATTAAAATAAATTATAACAAATACTATTTTTGTTTCTTAACTATACATTCGTGACATATGCAAACAGACTTCAGTAAAACTTCTGGTCTACGGTCTACTATAAAAATCATGCTCTTTGAATGAGGAAAATTGTATGGAAAATTTACAATTGTCATGAATTTATAGAGTTGCCTTCTAGTGAAGCTCACTCGTAGTGAAAACATTTCAAAATTGAAGCCAGTCTAAAATTGGTATAATGGTGAGTGGTTTGCTTGGAGTCATATATTTAAATCTCAATGTCATCATTATATTCAAATTGTGTAACAGCATTTTAGGGTCTTTTAAATATTAAACAGTTTAGTCAAAATATTAAAACAACCACGTATATAATGGAGTGTGTACTAGAAAAATATGTTCGATGTTACATATGTACCAAACACTCGATATATTCTTTATCAAAAATCGCAAAAAGTAACTCAATTATAATATCTCTATCTTTATAGTTATTTTCTTTTTGGGTAAAATGTGTGTCATTTTAAAGGAGAGAGAGAGAGAAAGAGATAGATAAAGGAGGAGAGAGAGAGTTGACAAAAAAATAAAGGTGTGGGTCCCACCTCTTTGTGAGAGTGAAAAGATATAAGTTGTGTCATTTAAAATGATAAACATTTTTCCCTTTCTTTTTTATTTATTTCTTTTCTCTTTTTGGTAAGAAAGTACTTACTCCTATTGTAAAAAAAATATACTCGTAACCTAACTTAATGAATAGGTAATACAAAATTAACATAATATAAAAACTTCTACGTTAACATTGAATCATATTTTTTGCAGCTCGTAGTACCTAATATGCATTTTCCTTTTTTTTATTATTTTGGTTTTGAATCTATATTATTGATCTCAAAATTGAAAAAGTAAAAAAGAAAATATACATAAATAATAATTAGTACTATATATATGTTTATTTTTGGTTTTTTTTTTAAGTTATTCTTTTATAGTTCTTTCAAATATTCGTAAATTTTTTCTCCCTCAAAATAAACTAATGCAAACACAAACTTTGATCATTAGATAACTTATTAATAAATTAAGGTTTAAGTTATTAATAAATTATGGTTTAAGTGCTAACAAATTTTAAGTTAAACGATTGGGCCAAGAAAAATATATTGTTAGGAAGAACAACATCATTAACTGAATAAGACTAATCTCACATCTATCGGAATAATTGAGAAACGAAAAACAAAAAAATAGTTTGATATAGTTTGAATTGTGTTTCCGAGAATAACTTATTGATTTAAAAAAAAAGATTCGCTTTTTCTACGGTTACTGCAGATAACTTATTTACAGTAAGCCCAATACGACGTCATTTTGGGACGGAAATTATGTTATTTTTGTAATTTTAATTTATTTTAAAGTTATAATAGTCTTTATATTTATAATTTTTTAAGATTTTAATACTAAAATGACGTCGTTTTGGAAATAAATACAGATAATTTATCTGCATTAACTGTTGAAACATTTTTCCCTTAAAAAAACATGTTTAATAAGTCCTGTTTTATAAAAATAGTTCTAAAAATTATAATTGTTTTTTTAGTTTTTAAAATTAATTTTAGCGAATATGTCTAAATTATTTTTATTTTGTATTTTAACTTTTAACCTTCAAAACATAAAAAATACAAAGAGATAATTATATTGACAAATTTTATTTTTACAAACTTACAAACTACATCATGTCTAAGATACACAGGCAAAATAGATCTTATTGGCTCTGTTATCTCGTATTCTCTTTTGTCTTTTTGTGAAACAACAACTTGTTTTTTTTTTGTTTTTTTATTGGTACATGGAACTACTTGTTTTTACTTACGGCAGTTTCCTATATAACACTTTCTATTATTATCGAGGAGAGATATTCTTACTATCAAAATTTTCCACTACCAATTTACTACTTATCTAATCACCATTGGATCAACATTTTCTCTCTCTTCAATTTTTTTTTAACATTCTCTCTTTTTTCAAAAACTTTTTAACATTCTCTCTCTTTGATCCAATAATGATTAGATTGGTAGTAAGTTGATAGTAAAAAAATTTAATAGTAAGAATATTCTCCCTCATTATTATCACTTTCCGGAATTTTCGAAACCTGCATACAGTCAGTTAGTCAACATCTCGTGGTTTTACTAAAAACATTTTGTTCGGACCGGTGCCTCAAATAATGCGGAAACGGAACATATATAGGTCATTAAGTGGAACTTTCGGCACTCGGCTGTCGACATCTACGCAGAAACAGAAAAATGCAAGAAATGAAGAAGAGAGAAACAACATACGACAAGCTTTTAATGCGGAAAATCTCTCATAATGCATAGGAATTAAACCACCGAACCTTGTTATCAAAAAAAAAAAAAACCCACCGAACCTAGTCTAAAAAATCTTCAACTATAATAATAATAGAATTACAATAATTAAGTTTCCCTAATATTATAAGATGTTCACGCTCAAACTTCAACAACAATGATAATTATAATTTTGCTTTAGGAAAACGATCACTCTCTTTTCTAACAAGCTTCTTCTAATCTTTTACAAAGGGTTTTCATATCTTTGTACAAAAGTGAGATGAGGCTCTTCACCTCCTTCTAGATTATTCCTAATAATAATGAAGTAAATAATATTTATTGAAGTGATTATTCAAATATTAAGTCATGCACCAATAAATACAGAGCATGTTCAACCACCAAACATCGAGAAGAAACACACCCCAACATATTTTAAGTATCAAAATGAAATTTTACTATGGATTATATTGTATTATTAACCATTATATTTTTATTAGTTTCTAAGAAAAATTAAATGATCAATAAAGAGGTTAGTTAATTTTTAAATATACTTTTTTAATAATCGAATCAATATATATATATATATATTTATAATTTTATTTATTTTGTTCGTAACAATTGATATCAAAATTTATGTAACAATTGATATCAAAACTTATGCATGGACAAAAAACATTCAGAAATTGAGTGTGAAAAATTGATTCTGTAGGAAGATTCCCAAGTTGATGCACCAATTGCATGCCCAACCGCAGAGAAGAACTTTGAGCCCTTGCTTATCAAATCCAAGCAGGCACAAACTCAGCTACTAGAAAATACAGGACCATTGCAGATTTGTTTAGTCATATGAGTTGTTCACTTAGATTGCTGCACCTGCGTAAAAGTCTCCAACTTTTCAAAATATTAGCAAGCGTGTCGATGTTCTTGGCAAGAGAAAATTTTCTCATGCCCATCTTGCCCAGATGTAGTATATACTTCATGAAGGCATACACATAGATAAGGTATTAGTACATGATAAGAACAGTTTTATGGACGAAAGTGATGAAGAGGTAGACAAAGATATCAAAGATGATTCAATTAGTTGAAGTTGATTTTACTCTTGAGGACAAGAATAAATTTGTAAGGGGAGGGAATGTTACTGTTATTCTATTATTTTCTGAATTATTAGGTTATTTAAGTAGTGAGTAGTTATTTTTTAGAAATTTATTATTCTTGTTACTTTAATAAAGACGGTCATGGCTGATTGTTAGTGGATAAGATCAATTGATTTTTTAATTAGTAATGGGGTTGTTGGTGATAAAAGTTGTTCCTTATTTTTAATTAGAGTCTATAATTGTCTATTTAAATTTCCATTGAGATTAATAAAATTATGGTCATTTCAAGAATTATTTGGAGAGAAAGAGATATGTGCAAAAAAATAAAAGGTCATGTTTTTTGATAAAATCAAATCTCTATTTTTATTTATTAAAATAATTATTTGGCAGTAGACATCATGTGCAAAAGGTCATGCTTTTTCGATAAAATCAAATCTCTATTTTTATTTATTTTGTTCGTAATATATATATATAATCAGAATTATATCAAGAGTGGGTTACTGGCGAGAAATTTGAATAATATGTATAAAATTATAAATTTAACTCTAGTGCCATTATTGCGTAAATAAAATTAAAATTATGCATCAGAATTGTCGATAAGATTTGTGTGATCATCATTTGTAATAAAATGTTATTTTATTTGATATACCTAACGTTTATGGTTTTATAGAACATACAAAAAAAAAAAAAATGTTATTTTATTTGATATACCTAACGGCGGCTTTATGGTTTTATAGAACATACAAGTAACGGTCCAAGGGAAAGAAAACTGAATTTTGAATTCAAACATGGCTAGTCTTGGCCCACCCTATCCCTATGCATGGTTATGAATTCCTGTTGCCTCGACAACACACGAGCGGCGGTACAAGGGAAAGATAACAAGTGGGACGCCATATGCTGCTATGCATACTATGCCTTACCAGCTTTGAATAGCCGGTTGTTATGTGGCTTTTTATAGGATTCGAGGAAACTGATTTTTTTTTTTTTAATTTTCGGATATTATAATAAATTGAATGTAAAAATTATATTTTTGAAAATTGAGATTTTAGGATAAAAAAATTTCTCCTTTACTAAACACCAATGTCCTGGGATTTTCAAATAAGAATTTTAATTAGAAAATAAAAATATTTTAACTGCAAAGTATAAAATTACAGATATAAATGATTGGGAATATATTTTTCATACTGTATGAGATAAAATTATCTTATGTATATAAAAAAAAAAAAAATCACTAAAAGGAAGAGAACAAATTAAAAAGTAAAGAAAAATCGAAATACAATGAAGAATATGCTGACACGTAAAGTAGAAAAGTAAAGAGTTTACCATAGCTGACATGATATTTGTTTAACTTCAACCTTGTATATAAATGGCACCGAGAAAAAATTAAAATACATTATGTTTCCCTTTTGAAGAAACCACTCGGGGATCTTCAAACTCATATATCCCATATCCATTAGATAACTGAGGGAAAATGCCCCAGCAACCAATTCAGGTTTTTAAGATCAGCCATTGAGAAATTATCAAAATTTACTCCTTTTAACTTTTTAACCAACAAAACTTTATATTTATCTTTTATAGGAAAAATGTTTGTCCTTTTAAAGAAGGGTCATTTTAGTTAAAATTAATATTTTTTATTTAAAACAAATAAAAAAATTCTCTCACTTTCTTCTCCTATGATTTCATTGTATATATATCTCTTTCTTTTACTTAAAATAACATAATTCTATGTCTTTTAATAAGACAAATACTAATCTCATCTTCTAAAATATACAATCATTTTAGAAGAGTTAAATTCTTTCTTCACAAAATGTAAAGCAAATAAGTTAGAGGAAGGATATTCTAACTACCAAAATTTTCTACTATTAACTTACTACCTATTTAATCACCATTGAATCAAAGAGAGAGAATGTTAAAAAGCTTTTGAAAAAAGTGAAAAGGTTGATCCAATGGTGATTAAATAGGTTAGTGAGTTAAATTCTTTCTTCACAAAATGTAAAGCAAATAAGTTAAGATTTTGATAACACAGCAAGAATATCCCTTAAATATACCTTTGTGGAGGAACAATAAGTTAATAGATGTAACTTAGTTGGTAACACAGATTCAGGGGGAGAATTTGCATTCTATTCCTACTAAATATACCTTTGTGGAGGAACAATAAGTTTTAAATAGTTGAAATTTATGAGAATATGGTGAGACTGATTCGCTTTAAAGAGATGATTAAGATCGCTATATATAAAAAAAAAAAGGTAAATCAAACAATAATATAGAAAAAGTAAATAAATTTGGAAGAATTGTGTTAAATATATTTAATAACATCTTACATGGATCCATTTTCAACTAGACAGAATTTATACTAAATAAATTACAGTGTCTTTTTTTTAACTTAAGATCCTCTTTCAAGAATGTTATAAAAATTAAGTATACATTTTTTTAAAAACCATCTCAATTTCCGTCCGGTCCACCAAAAGCATAATATGTAGCTTTACACATAATTTATCTTACAAGAAAAGTCCAATCTTAATAGATAATAAGTTAAATAATACTGTTTCCAATATCAATCCACTGCTGAAATTTAAGTCATACTACTTAGGATAGTCACATACCAAACTGGTAGTAGCTACCCACTCCCACCAACCACAGTAAACTATAATTTTTATTTGGATGAATCAATCCTATAAAAAGGTGATAAGGCCAACATATACACACACCATCAACAGCTAACAGAACATTATTCCCATCTCCATTTTCATCAACCTTACCCAACATGGCAATCACTACAATCCCTGAAGTAGTTCTCTCCTCCTCCTCTGGCCAAAGGAGAATGCCAGTCATTGGACTTGGCACAGCTCCTGAATCTGCAAGTAAGGTTAGCACAAAAGATGCAGTCATTGAAGCCATCAAACAAGGTTATAGGCATTTTGATGCTGCTGCTGCATATGGGGTGGAGTCATCAGTAGGAGAAGCCATAGCAGAAGCACTTAAACTTGGACTTATTGCTTCCAGAGATGAACTCTTCATTACTTCCAAACTTTGGGTCACTGACAATCATCCTGAACTTATTGTTCCTGCTTTACAAAAATCACTAAGGTGATTAAAATTACCCTTTTAATTTTAAGCTGTTCTAATAATGTTGTTGAGTCTTTCCTCTTTTGTTTTGACCATGAATAAGTATTAACTTAAAAGGTTATGTGTTGTTTGCATGCAGGACACTTCAGCTAGAATACTTAGACCTCTTTCTTATCCACTGGCCCATTACTACTAAACCAGGAAAGGTTACCTACCCAATTGAAGTATCAGAGATATTGGAATTTGACATGAAGGGTGTGTGGGCATCTATGGAGGAATGCCAAAGACTTGGCCTCACCAAAGCCATTGGAGTCAGCAACTTCTCTATTAAGAAGCTTGAAAAATTGCTACCTTTAGCTACCATCCCTCCTGCAGTGAATCAGGTACTAATTAATCAAGCACATAAATTAGTTTAATCTAACCATTTACTTGCATATTAAATCCATTTTAAATGACTAACTGTGTGTACAAAACCTTAATTGTAAATAGGTTGAAATAAATATTGGGTGGCAACAAGAGAAGCTCAGAGAATTCTGCAAGGCAAAGGGTATTACCTTAACTGCTTTCTCACCTCTTAGGAAAGGTGCCAGTAGGGGAACCAATCTAGTGATGGACAATGATGTTCTCAAGGAACTAGCAGATGCTCATGGCAAAACTGTTGCTCAGGTATAATAGTTAACGGGAAATAATTATATTTACAAACTTTTTTGTTTACAAACTACACTAAAAGTACGACCGGTCATAACTTTTCTTTTCTTTTTTTGAAAAAGTAGTAGACCACATTTATCTTGTCTCTGTAATTTGCAAAAAAAAGTTTGTAAACGGATCCTATCCCATAGTTAATACCATCTATCATTTTGTTTTTGTTTTAGTTTTTTGATTTTGATGCAGATCTATAATAATACTTTTTTTTATAAAAATTGTACAGATCTGTCTTCGATGGTTATATGAGCAAGGGGTGACTGTTGCTGTTAAGAGTTATGATAAGGAGAGGATGAAGCAAAACTTGCAAATCTTTGATTGGTCATTGACTGAGGATGATTACAAGAAAATAAGTGAAATCTATCAAGAGAGACTTATCAAAGGACCAACCAAGCCTCTTCTTGATGATCTGTGGGATGATGAGCAGTAAACGAAATCTGAAATTCTCGTATGCTTACTCTGAATAAGGGAACAGTATCATCCTTCTGAATGATGCCAAACATAGAATGGGATATGGGAAAGTTAATATTTTTAGATATGATTGTGGGAGTGTTCCTACCTTTTGCCTTTGTTTTGGTGCTATGTAGTATTGAAAATTTCTAAATTTAATACGTCCAATACCAAATGACCCTGTTTTCTCATAGCATTGCGAGCATTATATTAAGGACTTAAACAAATTAACCTTGTATCACCATAAAAAAATATCATTACCTAGATTAAAATGAGTGGAATGAGAGTATGAGACAAACTTATGCTCTAACTTTCTTTATCTGTTCTATTAAAATTATAGAATACCAACCAACTTGCCACTATAGTGCCTCTATCTAGCGCAACTGTCTTTCTCATAATTACCCACTTGAATAATAGCTTAGTTAACAAAATGACTGCAATATAAAGTGTTGTATTGGGTCATAGAGGGTTGTTGTGGAATTTAGTGGCATGCACAATTTTTTTTTAACCAAGAATCACGATTTTAAAAAACATGGTGAAAAATTAAAATTTTCAATAATATTATCAAAAAATTGTTTAATAGGCTAAAATATTCATGGGAATGTTGAGTTAATTTTCTTGATGCTATATTTAGTTGATTATAAAATATTGTTATGATTATGGATTCCCAAAAAAATTATCAAATATTCCTATCACATGGTAAATCGAATATTTTAAGATAGAATTTTTCTTTATAAACACGAATCTCAGGAATTCAACTTTTTTGAGAAAACTCTTACAATTCTCGTACCAAACATAGGTAAATCGAATTCTCAATTTCACTTTCCTATGATTTTAAAAATTTTACTTCTACCAAATACTCCCTTAAAGTTGCCACAAAGACTCTCAAGTTCGAGCAAATACGTAGTGCTCTAGAGAAAGAAGGAGGAGAGGGAGGGGACCAGAAAATTAATTTCCCTCAAGTTCACCTTTGTGGGTGAGATGTGGGTAATATTTATAGGGAAAATCGAATTCTCAATTTCACTTTCCTATGATTTTAAAAATTTTATTGTCATGTCAAATACTCCCTTTTACGTGTAATAATTTTTTTTATTTTTTTATTTTTTATGTGTGGGTCGATCAAAGAATTTGAATGTGTAAGAGAAAATTCCCAATAGCATTCACCTTTGTGGCATTTCCCTATATTTATTCTATTCAACGATAATTTTACTAAAGTAGAGTAAGCAAATTTTCCTATGGAGAATATAATAATTTTCCTAAACAAATAGAATTTTCCTTGATGAAATTATCCAAACCTGCTGCATGATAATTTTCAGACACCATTTTTGACTGCCTTTAACTTAAAGGATCAACTTTCCTGAACAAATAGAATTGGCTGTTTTTATCTTAGTAAGAGTATGGAAAAGTTTGTGTAAAAATATAGCAGTGTTTTCCATGTAAAGGAGCTGTATTTTAATACATGAATAACTTTGCACTCAACATTCAACAATGACGCCTACAATAAATAAATCTGAGAATGAGTCAACACTTGTGCTTTCTAGTGAACAAGCCCTTTCAATTAAGTTTATAATCCGTACTCGCACGCGCCACTTTTATTTTATATTCAGCCCATTAAATGTACACAATTAATTAAACCAAGAGACTTGGCTTGTTAGTATAAAGATGTGTTCACCATCTTGATTATTTAAGTCTTGAAACTTTAGGTAAGCACTAACAAGAAAAATTCTTCTTAGATAATAATTTTTAAAAAAAAAATTAAAATTGATTGACAATGAAAACACCCTGATGGCACTAAAAAATCATGATACTTGTTTTTGACATATAACTTTTTTATTTAGCAATTTGCTCTCAACAATTATGGTCATTCTCCACCCATCAGCAATTATCTGTTAAGCTTTGATGCTTATGATGGTATTAATCCACAGGGTCAAAGATTAATAATTGTCTGTGTGTTTGTGCTTTTTGTTTAAAGAAAAGGTATTTTTTAAGTAAAATATATATTAACATTTTATAATAATTAAATAAGTTTAAAAAAAAAACTAAACTTAAAATAATTAATATTTTTCTTAAAAGCTACAAATAATAACTTCCGGAAAAATGTTGGAAAAAATAATAATCATAAAAGTTTTCAAAAACTTATTTATCACACACTTATTCATGTATTAATGACTCTAAGCAACAAATCTACAACAAGGGATTCTGGCGCTTATGTCTCGATATAAGATTTTAAGACTTGGATTTTTTGGTTGATTCCTGATGTGAGATTTTTTGTCACTCCCATTTGAATTCCTAATCTACTAGAGAAGAGAGTATTTATCCAGAGACTCCCCTGATATCCAAAGCTTGACGCCAAAATCGTTGTTCTAATGAACCCACTAACATATGTGAATCACTCTGTGAGTGGAATGTTTCGGGAATAAGGAAGTTCAGTACTGTCTTACGGTGGGACAGAAAAAATGAACCTCAAAGCGGGCCCAATTAAGGCCATAGACCAAAAATAATATGTCACTTACAAACTGTAAATGTAATTAATTACCTGAGTTTAAGTAATCGGGAGACCTTTTTATTTTTTATTAACTCCTGTTGCCTGCATAGCTATATCAACAATTTACGTGCGTGTAGCCCCACAATTTTTTCTTTCTTTTTTTTGAGTGGGATGACGAAATGTATTAGAGTAACATTTTACAAGTTTCCTATAACATGACATATATAAAACCCTTTAAGTAATAAGGAGACCTTTTTTTTTTATTAACTCCTGTTGCCTGCATAGCTATATCAACAATTTACGTGCGTGTAGAGAACAATTTTTATAAGGGTTTTATAATTCATATATATAAGTCTCATATATGATTTTTGCTAACATAAAAAGGAAGGGAGTTGATTTTTATTTTTTTAAAAAAGAAGATTTAAATTCTATTAGTGTTTAGTTGTCAAAATGAGAATTATAAAACCCTTTTTATAAATAGCAATAGAGTTTAATATTTTAGCGAGAAAAGAAAGGGAGTTGTTCAAAAAGAATTTTTTTTTTAAAAAAAAAAAGAAGATAAAAAGGCTTAAATTTTTTTTTTTTGGTAAAAAAAAAGGCTTAAATTCTATTAGTGTTTAGTTGTCCTTGATAAGAAAGTTAACGATTAACAGAAACGTTATTACATCTTAATGATTAATAGACACCATTTTTGACTGCCATTATCTTAGATTTGTTTTGGGTACATGTGTTCTTTAGATTTATTCCTGTTCCGGCAGCATTTCCTAATTTTTTTTTTTTTCATAAAAAAAATTTACATCTTAAAGCAGCTTCTTGAGAATAACCTAGATTAACAGCACCGTGAGAGTGAGTAGGTGGGGAAATCGATGTGATGTATTACTTAATAATAATATTATCATGTCACGTAAAAAATTATAATCATATAAATATAAAGATAAATAAATGGTGATAAATAAATAAAAAAATATTGAAATGCGATCCATGTAATTAAAAATCGTAATAAAATAATGCAGCCAGCAAGGGACAAGCCTGTGTCCACTAGTGATTAAATTAATTGTATTAATTGAAGCATTCACACACAGACAAATCGGAATGATACTTAACTTTACGCTCATCAATGGATGCCGCCTTCAAAATTGAACAACGATTTCTCAACAACCACCACCACGCACGTGCACATATCAACCTTAGCTAACCACATAAAATTGTCTATTACCCCATTATTATTATTTTTTAAATACGGATAGATATTCGAATGGGTTATTAAATATTTAGAAGTTTTCAATTATTAAAATCATAAATATTTAATAACTTGTCCAATATTATTATTCATAAATATTTGAAAAAATATCAAGGACTTTTTTTATAAAATAAATATAAATTATTATTATTATTTTATAAAACACATTTCACGTTACATGTGTTTTTAAATAATGAATTTTATTTTTAGACTTTTTAAGTGTGAGATTAATTAGTATTCTTTAAGAACTATATAATTCATATTAAATAACGTAAGCCATGGATGTAATCTGAGTAACGCCAAATCTCATGACTCACTCACATTTTTTCTATAAACATATGTATTTAATATTACAAATGGGATCTAAGGGTTTTCTTTTTCTTTTTTCTTTTTCTAGAGATAGTTGCCTCCTAACAGATGACTGATGAGTGATGACTAATTCCGCCTACGGACTTTGAATCTTGTTTGATTCACGCCCATTTGGCCATACGTGCCTGAGTATAGCTATATTACATATTGAACCCTATAAGTTTTTTATTTTTTTATTTTTTTTATATTGAAAAAACATGGGTCAGTTTTGAATTCAGCTGAAAAAAAGTTTTGAACTGAATCAGTATAAAGTAACTTTTTATCCCGAAATTTTCATTTTACCTATGCCAAATGTCCAAATAAATTTGATATATTTGTACATATAAACTATTCTAAAAGAATAAAAGTACTTGTCCTTTTATCGTTGTCGATAGGGTGTCAAAACATGTTGATACCACATGAATTCAACACGATACAAATTTGACACGACACGAATACATCAACACGAACATGACACAAATTTTTATTCGTGTCAAAATCTTCAACACTGACACGACACAGATTTTTTGCAGGTTGACACGACACGACACGAATAACACGCAAAATAAGGGTCAAAATAGTAATTGACAAATTTATTTTAAAAAAATCGATCGAAATTAAAAAAAATAATAAAAAATTAAAAATAAAATAATTAAAAAATACGGGTCAACATAACACGAATACATCAAAATCAACACGACACGAATTTTTTACGTGTCATTTTTTTTGTAACAAGAACACGACACGGATTTTTTGCGGGTCAACCCGAACACGAATTTTTGTGTTGTGTCGTGGGTCGACCCACGTGTCAAAATCTATATTGACACCCCTAGTTATCGCGTCTACATACAACTGAAATTCATTGCTTATCTTAGATATCTAATCATATTTAATTTTTATTTTAAACTTAAATGGAGTCATGTTCATTGTTATACAGAATTGTGAAAGTAGATGGGGATGTCTTAATTAAAAATTCAGAAAATTTCAAAATTAAAGAGTAATTTTAAATAAGTTAATGTAATAAAATATTACTCATCCATCAAACAAATTGACAAAATAATAAGACGTCCAAATTTGAACAAAAAAAAACTAGTCAAAGAAGTTAGCTGAATATATTCATTATTAAATTCTGCAACTCATCTGCTCCATGTTATCATAAACAAACAAATTTTAAATATTTTTTTACCGACTTGTTGAGATAGTCCAGCCCGCCACTGACTCACCAACTTTGATGATAAGCAATTATTCAGTAAAATAAGAAAATGGTGTTGGTAGAACTCAGCACAACCCACCTAACCTCTATATTATGATAACCCTGCAACTTTTCAATATTATACTGCCCAAACAATATCAATGCATGTACCAATCTTGTTGTATATATAAAGGTTTGCAACCTCATCGTCTTACTCATTCAGCCTCACCTCAAGGACTCTAATATACTTACTCTCTTTAAGTCTAAACTTCTTACTATATCACTTTTGAATCTTTTGGCATATATCCAAACCCCAGCAAAGCAAATTAAGCAAAAGATGGCTCCTATTGAAATCCCTACAGTGGTGCTTCCCAACACACCTAATCAACTGAGAGTGCCAGCGATTGGAATGGGTTCTGCCCCTGACTTCACATGCAAGAAAGACACTAAGGTTGCCATCATTGAGGCCATCAAGCAGGGTTACAGGCATTTTGATACTGCTGCTGCATATGGCTCAGAACAAGCTCTCGGAGAAGCTTTGAAGGAAGCAATTGACCTTGGTCTCGTGTCACGTGAAGAGCTCTTTGTCACTTCCAAGCTTTGGGTCACTGACAATCATCCTCATCTTGTTGTTCCTGCTCTGCGCAAATCACTCCAGTGAGAATATATTATATAATAATATTGCTTTCATTTTCAATATGTGGTTTTCTTTTACATATATATATATAGTTACTCAGATGAAGCTTATGGTTTTGTTATTTTGTGTAGAACTCTTCAACTTGAGTACTTGGACCTGTATCTGATCCACTGGCCCCTCAGTTCTCAGCCTGGAAAGTTTTCATTTCCAATTGCTGTTGAGGATCTCTTGCCATTTGATGTGAAGGGTGTGTGGCAATCCATGGAAGAATGCCTCAAACTTGGACTCACCAGAGCTATTGGAGTCAGCAACTTCTCTGTCAAGAAGCTTCAAAATCTGCTTTCTGTTGCTACCATCCTTCCTGCAGTGAATCAGGTAATTAAACTTGATTTTCTTTATATGAATGATCATGAAATTAATATATTAACTGTGAATGTGATGAACTAATATATATATATTATGTATAGGTGGAGATGAACCTTGCATGGCAACAGAAGAAGCTGAGAGAGTTCTGCAGAGAAAATGGAATAGTAATAGCAGCGTTCTCACCTCTGAGGAAAGGTGCAGGCAGGGGACCCAATGAAGTTATGGAGAATGATATGCTCAAAGATATTGCAGAAGCTCATGGCAAGTCAGTAGCACAGGTTAGTCTGAGATGGCTGTATGAACAAGGAGTCACTTTTGCTGCCAAGAGCTACGATAAGGAGAGGATGAACCAAAACCTTCAGATCTTTGATTGGGAATTGACAAAGGATGATCATCACAAAATTGATCAAATCAACCAAAACCGTTTGATCGGTGGACCAACCAAGCCCGCCCTCAATGATCTCTGGGATGATGAGATATAAGTATTAAAATCATAGATGTTTGCCTCGAAATACTTTTTTTATAATTTCTTGTTCTTTAAACTAAAATGTAGAGCTTTTGATGAGCTCTGTCCTTTTCTTCGAGGTATAAATAATTGAGTGTGCGTTTTATTTCACACAATTTCATCTCCTGATTCTGTGTTATACTATACTATACTATACCATTTAATGAAGGGACGTTCCCAACTAATAAAACAAAAATACTATTTAGGCACATCTTTCGTCTTTGACAATGTCTTTATTACTAACACTTTCAGGCCCTGCACTAAACTGTTAAGACGTTGACAGATAAATAAATCATCAAAAATTAAGAATGTATAATCTGTACAGATTCTATTCTAGTCCAATTAACAGAATGGTACTTCGGCCTTTGTAGATAGAACTATACTAAAAATAGTATACAATTATGTTCAGAATAATAACGAAGAATTCAGATGCAACTTTGGACAGAAATTTGGAATAAACTATAATGACGCATGGCATATATTCATTGAAATTAACCTATTTATGTCACTCTAATTTCCAAAGTAAACAACAGCATATGATTTCTTTTTGTCTAGCCCAAGATATGAGGCGGACAACTTGCGAATTTTACCCATTTCACGTCAATGTAATAATGTTATGGGGAAAATGTTTATTTTTTTGTGTGTGAAATGTTTATCTTTTTAAATGTCACAATTTATATCATTTCACTCTCACAAAGAGATGAGACCCACACCTTTATTTATTTTTTTGTCAACTCTCTTCTTCTTTATCTATCTGTTTTTCTATTTTAAAATGACACAATTTTACATCCTTTAAAATAAAAGACACTTTACCCTAATGTTATATTTTGAAAGAGGCGGAGTTTTCAAGGGTAATAATCACGCACACCTTGAAAGAATAATAAAAGTAAAGAAATTATTTTATTCAAAAAAAAAAAGTAAAGAAATTATACTCTTATGTTATATAAGATATATCTCTCATATTACACTCACATAAAAAGATGTGCCCTCACTTTTTTTAAAAAAAAATAATTGGTAGACTCCACTTAATTTATCTCACAAGATAAGATAATATCTCTTGTATAATATGAGAAAAGTAAATCCCGTAAAAGTATTACACTTGAAAGTGCCCAAAATGGCCCGGAGCTCTATGCTATGAAGGTGATGGGCATTATCTTGAATATAATATCAGTTCAGTAAACTAGACTCGCAAGTTCTTTTCAATGGATAAAATAGGGAGCAAACCAAACTAACAATAACATGATCACATGGACTGGTTTACAAGTGTCTACACTACACGGCATATCGCTAACAAATTCCAGGCTCTGTAAGTAGATAAAATGTAGCAGCTAGTAAATAGGAATATTTAATTTACCTCGGAAATGAGAGATGCCGAAGAAAGAAAATATTAAATGTAGATGAGAGCAAGATGAGTAGACATAAATAAATAAATAAAAACTAAGTATAGTCTCGTCTAGAGTATAGACATTTACCATGCATCAACAAACTCTTACCGTCAAGAAAATAAATACTTAATTAGTCAAAAGCTCAAAGAATTAACTATTAAAACAATGGGTTTTATAATTCTCATGGTGAAAGAGAATTGAAATCTCATGTTGTGGAGATAAAAAACATGTGAGACTCATATGTTAGAAAAAATTATATGTAGAACCCATGTCAGCACGGAAATCGAAGGGTGTGTAGGAAAATTGTTATATACATCGATCATAACCGGGTAGTTAAGTTGCTTCCTAGCACATAAATTCTTTTTAGTTAAAATTGTTGCATATTGATAGAAGACAAGCCTTTGTGTCATAAAAGATCCATAAGAGAAAAGAACGAAACATAGAACTTGCTCTGCATCAGTGTATAAAAATGGGTGATTCAAGGCTCCTCCACACCAAGCACACCCTCTTGGTTTATTGCAGAATAAAGGAGCATTCCGACAAAACTCTAGAACTACAAGAACTGTCATCAGTTTCGAGTCAGAATGTGAATGACAATAACGACAATCTTGTCTGTGCTAATGTTGTTACCACTTGTCAAGAACCACCACGTCCATCTGATGACTATATGCAAGATTCAGGCTCTATTTGATTTCTGTCTTGTAAAACACTCTTTTAGTTTTCAGAACAAACAAACAAAAAAATTTGTTTGATAAGACCTGTTTTGTAATAAATGTTTTGAAAACTATAACTGTTTTTTTTTAAATCAAATTTAGAGAACATATATGAGTTGTTTTTGTTTTCTGTTTTGATTTTTAACTTTAAAAAAAGAAAAAAAAATATCCATGGCTATTTTACAAAACAGAGTTTTAAGAAAAAAAAAACAGAACACGATTAGTTTCTGCCTCAAGTTTTCTCCATTCAGGGTCCGAATTACATTGCATGCTATATATGTGTCTCATCCTCCATGTCAAATGGGAATGGCAGCGCCAGCGAGGCTCCTATGAGTACTAAAACCATCAAGTTGCTCTTCAAGAACGTGCACTTTCTGATAGTTCATTGCAAGAACCCCAAAATGGATCGGTTTCCCATAATTCAAGGTCCAGTTTTGTTGTTTACCGCAGGAGACCAAAGTTTAAAGTATTATATATAAGAAAGAAAAGGAAAGGGCATGCAGAATGCTGATAATGACAAAGCCATGCAACAGAAGCAAGAACCTAAATATAAGGGTAAGGTACATTGAAATCTTGCAAATGTAATTAGTATGGATTAACTTCCCAGTTTTCTTATTCCACTATCTAACAGCACTGGCAAAGAATGTTCCATGTGCTTCATATAGCACAATTCATTGGTGCAGTGGCGTTTGAGAAACGAAGATGTTTCTTATTGGTACTTCATGATAATTTACGTGTTTTTATTTTCTATATTTATGTTTATTTTTAAGTTCAACAATTGATTTCATGATTTTGCTTCACTCGTGTTACTTTGAGAAACCAGCATCGCGCCATTTTGAATTGTGACACATGTATAATCACTGCGTAATGTACAAGAATATGCATTGAACTTTCCATATGCATTGTTTTGTAAAATATATTTTTAATATTCAATATGTGTTTGGTTATTTGTATTATTTAATTTACTAAAGTATATAATTTTGATCTACTTTTAGTATATAAGTGAACCATTTAATACTATTTATTTAAAAAAATAAATAATTAGAAGTGAACAACCATATTTGTTGTGTTAGTGATTTTTTCTTTTAAATAATAAGTAAAAATTTTACACCATAATAAATTAAAATCGAACTATTACCAGAAGAAATAAGGTAACGCTTGACCGCAATATGGTCAACAATGTAATACATGTTGATATTAAACAATGTAGTCCTTGTATAACCCGAAAAAAAAAAAAACAATGTAGCATTCAGACATTTAGCATTTTTAGATAATTACATGCATTTTAGGGTCAGTTAAGCTAAATAGATGACATGCATTTTAATTTGCAAGACATTACCATATGGTTTTATAATTCATTCGCAATAATGAACATCTACCATTTGACACGTGTAAAGATTTTCCTTACAATGGAACGGGAGTTGTAATTTAGAACTTCCAATTCATTTAATTGCAAAACCCAATTCCCAATTATCAAGTCTTGTATCAATTCAGTCCGTTAACAGGCAAAATTAATGAATGTTATTATAATCACATTTAGCAGCATCTCATACTTATCATACAAGACCAATATAAAGAAACGCACGAATTACATGGAGCATTTGCAGATCAAAATCCTGCCCAGCAAACACATTGAAGTTGTATTCAGATTTCATTTTAAAATCTGACAGCAAATGGCAGATTGTGGAATTACGTAGCAATCTCTGAGAGAAAGCTGGTAAATAGATACACTGCCTCCTGCAAGTGACCAGAGCGCAGGTCTTCTGGAATGGGAGCACTGAAAGCAGTGTCAAAGCAGCTAAACTGCTCATCACGGTTAGCACCCTCGCCTACAGCAGATAACAGCAAATCACATATCTCGCTTGCCATTTTTGAAAACACCACCCTGCAAAATAAGCAGTGAACGTGAATATAGCATTTAAAATTTCTACAAATGGATGACGTATCACATTGGACCAACTAATGAATAACTACATGTCAAAAGATACAGGCGCTTAATTTATTGGACTAAAAATATTGGTTTCACAGTTGTTGCTAAAATGCAAAACGATTGATTCAATAAAAATAGCAAGTAAACTGTAAATATAGTATTGTATTATCACGTTTTGTTTCCCCCTCTTAACAAGTGCCATGCCCAAAGAAGAAATGGTTTTAGAAATGTATCTAAGCCAACCTGCAAGATCAGAATACGAGCTATAGAACCTAAAAAGAAGGTCAACAAGCAGTTACTGCAAACATTTTTCCTGGCACGGCAAAGTACACAATATATACCTTGCATCAACAGGTAATCTGCAACCCCAAACAGCCAAGGATTCGTTTAGCTGATTGATAAAATCCTGACAAGCAGCATTTTTACTTGGAAGAGAATCCTGAAATAGGAAATGACATGATTTTAAGCAAATAAAATAAAAAAGGAGTAATGTACTAATATTTAAAAACCGTACAGAGTGCACTTTCCTGATCTAGCAAATAAGCAGTACAAAATACTACTAGAAAATATGTCATGGTTGTCAAGCATTTCCATAACAAGATTTTTGTTGCATGAAGCATACCACATAAAGAAATGCAACTGCTACCTAACTTCATAAAGCATATTTTCTTAAGCCTAATACATGATTATCTCATGTAAAGGTTGCAACAATTAGAGACATTTTAAATAATTGTCAAACAGGCATTAGTGTCTTCTGCACTACTACTTGTGCGGTTGTGCCCCCAAAATATTATCACATGGAATGATAAATTCATAATGTTGCATTTCCATGTTTCTGGATCAGGTTCAAACTTGTTCGAGTCACACTCCACAATCAACTATAAACCATATGCGACAAGAGAACCCATTGATTACATAAATACTGATAAAAGAAATGATCCTTTTTCATAAGTTCACATACCAATTCAGTCATGGCATTGGCATCTCCCTGAAGTGAGTTTCTCATCAAATAAAATGAAATATAAATTCCAGCTCCCAACTCCCAGTTCTCAATTTCAGATTTATGGTCCTCCATGGAAGTTGCAATCCTCCATATCTCAGTGTGTTTGGCTGAATAAGACATTAAATATGTTACTTAATGATTCACTTATATAGAATTAAGAAGTAAAAAATCTAGTAATTTTTCTGCTGTTGGAAATAAAGACGTATTAATAAAACAATTTTCAGCAATTTAAAGTGCTTATGATGTTCTTGGAGCCATGGGACGAAAAAATGGCACATTGGAATTGTCTTCCAATCTGTAGATAAAGAAGTTATATATCTTCAAGTAGAAACAATTTTACTTCTTGAAGTGTTTAAAAAAGAAGATTTTTTGAATTTAATCAATCAACAAATCATTTAAGAAGATCTAATATGCCTATAAAAGGGCCTGCTGTGCAAAATGAGATACTGCATATATTTTCACATGAATATGATTCCAAGGATTTCCCTTAATTGTCCGGTTAATTCCATAACATCTAGGTTATGTACTGAGACAATAACCTGGCCCCCTCGTCAAGTCAGAAATTACACAACTAAAAACAGGAGATATTCTGCAGTTAGGTACTTATCTAAAGCAGCCACCCAAGATAATTTATCTTTTCCATTCAATATATTTCATTATCTTGAATGGAAAATTTTCATGACTTTGATCCTCAGTGTTGGTTAACTTAATTTCAAATACTTGTGTTTTTACACTCCAAGCCTTAGCTGCTGAAGCTTCTTTACAGTGTAACATTTAGTTAGTATGGAAAATAATACAACATAAGTTGGAGTATCATTCTGTCCAATTAAGTAATGAAGAACTATCAACGTGATAACTACTACCTAATGAGTATTTGTGAGAGAAGCTCAAATATTCTCAGCAAAATCTAGCTCATGTAAAATTAACAAAAATTGTAAAAAGCATGCATTAGTCAAAACAATAGCACCGAAGAAATTATCCGAAGGTCACTTAATACAGCATGGGTCTTTTATAAGCATTTAATGGTATTTTTTTTACCAAGCAATATACACAAACAACTTACCTTGCAAGAATAACCTATGAGCAACAGAAGTTATAAAAATGGTATGAGCTTTCTGCCAATTTGCACACTGAAGAAATTGCTCAAGTGCTTTTGAAAGATCCCCATTATAATTATAATATATTGCCTGAACCACGACAACAAAATTATTAAAACAACTATAAGAGTTTCTTAATGAAAAAATCAGAACTTCAAGCATTTGCACAACCCATTAATCAGTGAAGAACATCAGGACAACAAATTAATACAGCTTTAGTTAAGAAATTGATCATAATGAGTGCCCCTATGAATCTCATAAGATTTTTGTTTCTTTAAACATATAATCCTCAAATGTTTTAAAACTCAAGCCAAGTGAAAACATCATTTACATACTGAATTCATAGTAGCACCAGAATATACACCGTGTTTGGATTTTTTTCATTAATGGACCAGAGCACAAGAGGACAAGGACTTAAAAGGAAAGGGAAGGAATGAAACTACGATTCTGCTTGTTTGGAAGATTAATATAGGAATTGAACGAAATGGAACTCCATTACTTTTTGAGTTCCCCCATTCCAAGTTTCCAACCTAATTTCTGGGGGAGCAAAATCTGCATCTTTGAGGGGGAATGGTCCCCCTTCTGTTCTATTCCCTTCCTATCTATTTTTAATCTCTCAAACAAGGGAACTTACTCCCCTTCCCCTCATTACTTATCATTCCAAAAAGGGGTACTGCAACAAATTATGCACGCAATTGATATTCTTCTTTTATCAAAAAAGAGAAAAAGAAGAAGAAATAAATAAATAAATATGATGCATACCAAAGCCTCATGCATCCATTGTGTGGGAATGCCTAAATCCTCAATGAACTGATGTTGAGATTCATCCGAACTCCAAGTTTCACAGTATTGGAACAATATTTCCCGAATCAGATTTACATGAAGATATGGATAATCTTCACGAAGGGGCATGTGAAGGACCACATATATGGCCCAATGACATTTCCCTATGCACAACAGCTGAGACACAAATGCCATGTCTAGAATATGAAGATCATTAGAATTGATAACACCCACAGCTTCCAGGACTGCACGTTGATGCCAGATCATATGATAATCAAGTGGATCACGTGTTGAAGAGAAGGCACTAAACATAGACTTCAGAAAGCTGAATTCTGTCTCTTCACTACCATGAAGAAGCATGAGATAAAATGAAATGTCAAAGTGTTTATACACGTTCCAACTGCTAGCCTCCTCTGAAGTTCCTTCATCAATATAAAGTGGAACAGGATATGGAGCTGTTCCCTCATCAAGAAAATGTTTGTAAGTCTGGAAAGCAATGGGTAATGAAGTGTCAGGTGGTAGTTTGTACCACATTAATAAACCTAAGAACCTCCTCCAATCAATTTTGACATCATGCAATGCATCGTGAATATTTCCTGCAAGCAATTCATAAAGTCTCAATCTGTCCTCTTCAATGAAACTAAAATCCAGCCCTTTATTTCTCCAAAGATCAAGTTGCCTCGCAATATCAGAGCGATTCACAGCAGAACCACCAGCCTGACTTAACAAACAAGCCAACCTCACATCTCCTTTGGACACAGCCAGCTGCACTGCTTCATCCAGTTGCCGCCCAGTCAGGAGTACAAAAATATGTTGTAGATAATGAGCGTCATTTAGAGAGCTAATTTGATTTTGAACATGATAGGAAACACTCTCACGCAACCAATAACTGAACTGTGCCCTCCTCACAAGAGGGAGTGCTTCTTGGTCAACATCTTGACAAACTTCTTTTAAATCCTGCATCATATCTTCCTCATTGTCAGCAGCCAATGATTCTACCTGAACCTTTGGTTCTCTATCAGAAAAAAGAACTCTAATTAACTCCCAGGACATTGCTTGGTGTGTCAAAACCAAACGAGCAGAGGAAGATAACCCAGGAACACTAAATTGCCTCTCAATAATATGACAGTACTGACGGGAAATCTCTGTCAGGGTTGTACGATTAGCTTCAAGCTTTTGAAGTCTCAACTTCCAGGGACCAATTTCAACTTCTTTCATCACATGGTTTATTCCTTTGTGAAAATTTAAGGAAGAAATCAAAGCACAGTCAACAAGTTCCTCATTCACCTTTTTATTTTCATCCCTAACCAGATTGTCAAAAGCAACTTTCTCCAAATTGACAACAGATGATAATAGCTTGCGATCACCACCACTTCCAACAGGTGCACCAGAATGTACAAGAATGCCATTTGGTCCCCACCCAACTCGAAATGACTTACCCATAAACAGACCAGCATCAACTATATTGTGAGCGTAGTGTCCAGATACTGGAGTTTCATGCTTGAGGTCTAGCTTAAAACCTTGTGCTTTTGTTGTCCTAAGAGGCACGCCCTTGTGTTGCGGAACCATTAAAATGGCCCCATGAGAATTTGAATCAAAATTCCCATGTTTATACTCAAGTAATGGAAATGGAGTTTTTCGAGCAACTGGTGGAGTAGATCTATGGGTCGTCATCTGAGCAGAACTTTGTAAAGGCCTCACATGTTCCTTACCAGAAGATGACTTGTGACTTATATCCTGTATCTCTTCATCATCAGGAAACATCAATAATCTCATTTCTCTCATTTTAACAGGATCAAGCCTAAGATGAGCTGGAAGAGAATGAGAAAGCTCAATTTCATAGGTATTTGTTGGTGATTCTTTCTCAACATCATGTATCTCAGCATCATCCATAGTGATGTCTTCTTCATCGTCTTCGCCAAACCCAAATCTACTGAAGTGTTCAACTAAAAATTTCCACTCACCAGTTACTAGATCAAAGGAAATAAATTGTGCTCCTTGTCTCTCTGTAATTTGTTTTAACTTTTTCACTAGAACATTTTCTTGCCACTCCTTAGACTTGAATGGTCCACTGTCTAGTAGCAAAACAACTTCAGCTGCCTTGTTAAGGCCCTCACCAGCTGTAGGCTTATCATTTTCATCACTGTATACAACTATCTCATGCCTATGAAACTTGACAATTTCATCTAGATGTAACCCTCTGACATCAGTTTTATTAAGATACCTGACATATCCATAACCAAATCTTCCAACAGTGAAATCAGGAACACGGCTGCAATAACCGGGGTCAAGGAGTTCCTGGGCCACTAATTCCTTCAGAGATGGTTTGGTATAGTAACAGGGTGAGTGCAATATTGGTAAGGAAGCTTCAATCTCTGTCATGATCTCATTGGACGGAGTAATGCAGCTTTTATAAACCTTTCTTTTCTCGCAAGTATGCACAATGCATGAATCAGAAATGCCTCCTGCATCACATTCCATCACACAGCCAGTTCAAAAGTGAAAAGTTGCGTTTTTAACATTGAAATTTTAACTCAATTGCCCAAAACAATCTCTAAAACAATATAAAAAGAAAGAAAGAAAGATTAAGTACAGATGCTTGGAAGGTGAAACGGATATTGCATCATATTTTAGGAAACCATTACGAATCAAGCTAATGATAGCAACAAATTATGAATTATACAAAGTTTATACCTATCTCTGAGCTTAATTTAAAAATGACACATGCGAAATGAACAACTAAATTTGCAACATAGCTACACTATACAACACATTTATCTATTTTTAATGAATTGTATGATTATCGGATAAGTTTTAGTTTAAGAATACGAAAACTATAAATTAATTGATGGAAGAGTTATCCGAATCGACTTCACTCAAAGCACGGCATAGCATAGAGAAGTGAAAAATACAAAATAAAATAAATTATATAAAAATTAGTAGAAATGGAATGAAAATACAATTTGCAAAGATATAAAACCAAATCCTTAACTAATACACTAAAGTAGCGTGATAGTGAAATTGCTGCGTAAATAAGAAAGAAATCAAGAAACGAAGCATAGTGAAGTCGTTTAACATTAAGACTCAACAGAATGTACAGAGAGAGAGAGAGAGAGAGAGAGAGGGAGAGGAAACTCACAGTGACAGGAGCCGGAAGCAGTGACGGAGCTGGTGAGACCAAGAGCGGAAAAAGGAACGAGCGGAGGTTTAGGGAATTGGGAAGGAAAATTTTCGAGGTTGAAGTTGGGCTATTAGTGGGCCCAATTGTAACACTTTATAGACGAGCCCAAGCCGAGAAACATTTTTTTGTTTTTGTCATTTTGTTATGATTATTATGGATTTTATAATCTTATTCAACGTGAAAATAAAATTTTTCTACGCACCTTTCGATTTTCATGTTGACTTGAATCCTGCACATAATTTTTTTCTAAGGTTGGCAAAATGGGCCAACCCGGCTTCACCCGAGAAAAACGAGTCAGGTTAGGATTGGCTTGAAAAAAAATGAGCCAGAAAATTCAACCCAGTCCGACCCGAGTTGGGTTAGGGTTGACTCGCGGGTTGACTCAAGAAAAAAAAAACTCGTGGGTTAACTCAAAATATTGACTGCGAGTTCGCTCGCGAGTTGGCTAAAAAAACCATGGATCTTCGGTAGTTGTAATTAGCACGAATAAGCATCATTTATACATATCAGTGATAGAGATCAAGTAGCAAAGTTAATGAAATTCCCTAGCACACTATTTCCAGACACGACATCATAGTTAACATATTTAGTAATGCTTGAGGGAGTGTTTGGTTAAGGGATTTGTAAGAGATAGATAGGGAAATGATAAATGGGCATATTAGTTAACCATATTTGCTTCACGGTTTTGAAAACACTTACCCACCTAAATGAGTTTCCTACATAACCAAGATACCATGTTTTCTCTCCATTTAGCCGGCTAAATGTATCCCATGGGCAGTGTGGTATTCATGAAAAGCTGCCTTATTGCTTAGTGTGGATTCTAAGCAAAAGACGACGCTACCCTAACTTTGCGCGCGAAAGGAACCAGATTGCTGAAGGGATGACTTATCTTCACACAGAACTTGCTTCCTCAAATCTACCCCATGGAAATCTCAAGTCTAGCAATGTTCTTTTTGGACCAGATTATGAACCAATGTTTGTAGATTACAGGTTTATTCATCTGGTTAACCCTTCCTGTGCTAGACAAGCACTATTTGCTTATAAGGCTCCAGAAGCAGCACAACAAGGCCAAGTTTCGCCTATTTGTGATGTTTACTGTCTTGGGGTTGTGATAATTGAGATACTCACCAGAAAATTTCCTTCTCAATATCTTAGCAATGGAAAAGGTGGAACTAATGTAGTGGAATGAGATAAATCAGCGATTTCTGACGGAAAGGAATCAGAACTACTTGATCCTGCAATTGTTCGACTCCTCCATATATGTGCTGCTTGCACCGAAAGTAACCCTCAACAACGATTAGACATGGTGGAAGCCATTAGAAGGATAGAGGAGATAAAAACAGAGGGTAGCAGAGAATCAAGAACAATAGAGGTGTTACCATCTCTCAGAGTTAAAATCAAGACATGAGGAAGTTGGGATTTGACAACTGTGTGGTACCATGCCACCGAAATAAAAGATTTAAAATCAGGGTTATTTTTGTAATTTAAGATTGTTTTCCCATCTATATCTTACCTCCAACCAAACATACATTTCCTAAAAGTTATTTAATTTCCCCAGTCAAGTTTTTCCTCACCAAATAACTTTTTTTTACATTTTCCTATCTATCTCACTTTATCTCACTTTCTTATCATTTCCTATCAATTCAATTTCTCTAATATTCAAAAAATTTCTACTCAAGTAAACGCACCCACTCCATCAAAACTTTTGCATACTTAAGACTACAACTAGAAAGTAAGCTTCTTCCACTTAAATCCAATAACCCATCAATGCAATCCAAACCCCCCAAAAGAAAAGCAAGCTTCTGAAACAACCAGTGAATTACTCAATTTTCACAAACACTACAGCAAACCAGCAATATAGAGAAAATAAATAAATAACTCAGTTACCAATACCACTTTCCATATACATCCTTAATAGGAAAAGTCAGCTTCTTTCACTCAAATCCAACATCCCATTAACATCATCCAAACCCCAACACTTGTCAACTAAGAAATTACTCAGTTTTCTCAAACATAAGGGCAAAACAACAATACAAAGAAAAAATCCAGTAGCGATTACCTCATTCCAGACATACCCACGGGACGAAAAGCATTAATTTTTTTATTTTGTTTTTTATTTTTGTTTTTCTTATCACTTAAAGCCAATAAACCCAAGAATTCAAGTTCATTAAGAACCCAATTGGTTTTAGAGGCAAAAGCGAAAAACCGAATTGGAGAAGGAAAACACATTTGTTGTTGAGAAGCTTAATAGAGAAATGAGGTTTGAAAAAACTCCTTTGGCATACGTGGTAAGGAACCGGGCCCCTTAATCAGAGGTCACGAGTCTGGGTATTGGGAATGAAAAAAAAAGATTTGGGTGAGTCATCCCGAAAAAGAGTTCGATGATGGGGATTAGTATTCGGTTACGGATGATACATTTGAATTTATTAAAAAAGAAAAGAAAAGAAAAGAATTGGGGTTTGGAGTGAGATATTATTACTGTGATGCTGACGGATGAAAGAAAGTGATGCTTAGGGGGCTTTTTGACCCTTATGACCCTTATTTAATAAATAATTACTAATTTGACCCTCATTTTAAACTAATACGAAAATTTAACCTCTCCCACAAACATAACACCAATCTGCCCCTGTTTGACCGTTGACCACACATCCTACCCGGGTACACACCCATGTACCCGGGTATTTTTTGAAATTTCTTACCTACTCGGGTAGATAGGTGTGTACCCGGGTAGAGTTCTTCAATACTGGGCACACTTTACATTACTTACCCGGGTACATAAGTGTGTACCCGGGTAAGCATTGCAGACTTTCAAGCAACAAAAGCATACCAAATCATTTTATGAATCAACAATCAAGTAATAAAGTACCACCCAAAAATATAAGCATTTTATTTTTTTAATCAAATGAAGTTGATCCTAACTCTTGTTGATCAAAAGCATCTTGTACATGAATCTACGATGAAAGTTCTAAACTGATACAAGACATAAAGAAAATTGAAACTTCAAAGAAACATAACTGTTGATTATGAAACCCAAAAAGGATGTCTACGCGTTAGAGAAAGAAAAGAGTCCAATTGCAGAGTGTAGCCATCACATGAAGCTGCTTATGCCAGGTTAAGGATCCGCCACACGTAGATACATGCCACTCCACTAACGCCGGAGTTAGATTCTTGCCCCTTGTGGGACCAAAAAAAAAAAAAAACAACTGCCATCTGTGTCAAACCATACTTCATTCCTCTGATTTAATGGGTTTGTGAGGATTTGATCCCAATACCTGAGCATTGTATGTGGTCCTCTAGTTAAAATTCTCCCAATGTGACCAGAGGCATCTGCACAAATCTTTAGTTCTACATGGGGTGCAGCCTTGCCAACACAAACACCTTGTGGCTGGTGAATTATATTGGATCCTGCCACACCAAATATTTGAAGGGAATGGCTTGTGGTTTCATGCATTGGATCATAGTGTGTTAGGAATGTCAATGAAGAGCATGTCTCTGTCATCCCTTTGATAAATGAAACAGATTACACACAATAACATCAAACCAGTGAATTTTCATCTATTATATAAAAGGTACAAGAGGGCCTAGAGAAATTTAAGAAGGTTAAATTTCAGTGGCCTTCATACATCATAAGTTCTTTTCATTTAGTATATTGTGTTGAGTAAACATATAAAATAAAAGATTGTTGGATAAACTCGATATATTGTGTTTCTGTCATCAGCTTCCAATATGATTGTTGGACAAACTCGAAGTTCTCATCTTTTTCTCTCGTCTACTCCTTTCCCCTACAATTCCATTTCAGCTCTCTCTTTCTACTCTCTTCTTATTTACTTTTCTTCTGCAAGTTGCACAGGTTTTCTTATTCATATTTTCTTCCAATATGATTATGATTGTTGATTCATAAAATGATTTGGTATGCTTTTGTTGCTTGAAAGTCTGCAATGCTTACCCGGGTACACACTTATTAACCCGGGTAAGTAATGCAAAGTGTACCGGGTACACACCTATCTATCCGGGTAGGTAAGAAATTTCAAAAAATACCCGGGTACGTGGGTGTGTACCCGGGTAGGATGTGTGGTCAACGGTCAAACAGGGGCAGATTGGTGTTATGTTTGTGGGAGAGGTTAAATTTTCGTATTAGTTTAAAATGAGAGTCAAATTAGTAATTATTTATTAAATAAGGGCCATAAGGGTCAAAAAGCCGATGCTTAGGGAGATATTATTATTTTTAATTAAAAAAATCTAACCCATGAGCTGACCCGTTTGACTCGCGGGCTGACTCAATTTTTATCGGGTTGGCTCGGATCAGCAGCTCATTTATGGCAATCCAACCCGGCTCATTTTGGCGGGTTACGAGCCAACCCGACTTTAGATATTATTAAAATAAGTTGGCTCATTTTTGCCAACCCTAATTTTTTCTAACATATGGATCTCACATGTTTTTTTTATCTCTACAACATAAGATTTCAATTTTTGTGTAACTTGAGAATTGTAAAATCCAATTATTATTCCTTGAACCTTTTGATTTTGAGAAAAAAACTTTATTATTCCTTGAACCTTTTGATTTTGAGAAAAAAACTATCTTTTTAAAATATATAACCATATGTCATTTTAGATAACCCTTCATTTTAGATAACCTTTTATAAAACCTTTCATTTATTTATGAAATATTAAAAGCTTGAATTGAGCTTGTAAAGCTTTTAGCCTGATAACCCGCCCCAATAACCTTTAGCCTGATACTCTTTTGTCATATTGGGTTGAGATTCATAATCCAACCTGTCAACTTGGGCCGGGTTATTCGAACTGACCCATCGGGTCAGACCCGTTTTGGCTTTGGTTTAAGAAGGGTTCTTCTTCTTCCTTAACCCTCTTTCAACTGTGTGCTGACACCGCTCGCCACCGCTTGCATCACATTTTGTTGTGTCCAGCTATCTATCAATTTCGTTCGGTGCTTTGCTTTGGTGCAGAATGATTTCAGCAATTTCGTGGATACCGAAAGGGGTTTCAAAGGCAGAACCCCATGTGGCGGAACCTCCTTCAAAGGAAGATATTGAAGAATTCATCACCACCCACAGAAGGTGCTTTTCCATTTTCTAATACCAAAAAATTTATTTATCAATTATTATTCACAAATATAACGTCCCTTTTTGTTTATAAAATAGAGACAGTGAGAACGAAGATGATGATGATATGGATGCTGACGCCAACAAACACAGCGATGAAATTGCCCAAGCATTAACCGTAGCAGACGCAATTGGCAAAGCATCCACAGAAAAATCTGATGATATAACCCTTGGCTTGGAGGAACTTCACATGGAAGAATATGATGATGAGGATGAAGGTATCTTCAACTCTTTCTCTTTTTATGTGTTTATCTCCTGCCTTGTGTATGTTCAACACTGTATTCATGTTCCTTTATCAATTTATGGATAATTTGCAAATATCAGGATTTGAGTTATTCAGTTCGGGGATTGGTGATCTTTATTATCCAAGTAACGAGTTGGATCCATATATCAAAGATAAAAAAGTAAGTTCCAATACTTGCTTTTTATTGTTCCCCTTCTTTCCTTGCCCTTGCCCTTTTGATTCTTAAACTAGAACTTCATTTGTTTTTCATTATTTAGGATGATGATTCTGAAGAACTTGAAGACATGATAATTAATCCAGCTGATTCTGTCATTGTTTGCGCACGTAATGAGGATAATGTCAGTTTTCTTGAGGTTAGTAAATTGTTAGTTATGAAGAGATATATTATACACCACCTTTGGCCCTATCCAAAAAGTAGACTTGTGAGTCATGTCTTTCTGCACTGGCAGGTTTGGATAATAGAGGACACCAACTCTAGCGACATGAACATGTATATTCACCATGATATCATAATTCCAGCATTTCCACTCTGCACAGCTTGGCTCGATTGCCCCCTTAAAGGAGGAGAAAGAGGTAGATACCTCTGGCATGTAGTTGATTGATTGTTTAGTGCAATTGGGCTTTTCTCCCCCTCCCCCTCTTCACAAGTATATAAAGCTGCTCCTGGAAATATAAAATTTTCAGGAGAAACTTGTAAAATGTCTTCATGATATGCTCTGATAATTTCTACCTTCATTTTAGTATGCCAGAAACATAACAATTCATATTTCTCCCAGGTAAAGCCAAAAAATTGTAATTAAGTAACAATTCCTTAGACAATAGAGAGGTTAATATGTGCTGCTAGTCAAAGCTTATATAATGTAGACCATAAAATATTTCTTCAAAGGTTTGATAATTGTTTCTATATTTGGATTACCTAAAATTGCCATCATTGCTAGCAATTTATGCTCAAAATTTGACTTGCTTTGCTTAAGTCTTATTATATTAATATAATTTCATTATGATCACAGGGAATTTCTTAGCTGTTGGTTCAATGGAACCTTCCATAGAAATTTGGGACCTTGATGTTGTAAGTGTATCACACATATAAATCTCAGTGCCTGTCTGAAATTTACAAAATTTGAGGCCTTTTTGCAGAATAACTCTTAATTTTCCTTTGCTCTCAGATTGATGAGGTACAACCATGTGTGGTTTTAGGTGGCATTGCAGAGAAAAAGAAAAAGGGAAAAAAGGTTTGTTCTCCATTTTTGTTAATTTCAATCCCCTCAGAATTATGTGGTTACCTCTTTCATCTTTCATTCTCAAATGGCAACATGCGTAATTATGATTTATTTATAGAAGTTGCATGTGTTGTGCTGTTTGAAATTTTAAATGCAGTATCTTGCCAATCACTGTTGATAGTTCCAAGTCTTAGACCCATTAGTTATGAAATTGTTTGGTGAAGGGGGATACATGGTTGAGCAATTGAATGCCATGCCTCTCTTTCTCTCCACACACGCACATGCACACTCACGCAGACGCACGCACACGCACTTGTACTTAAATCAAAACTTTTAGCCTAGTTTTTTCTAAGATTTTGGTCATCCTTTATCTTAAATCTTTATAACTACCTTTATACTTTCTTTATGAAACTAAATCGTTCACCTTGGTCCAGTCAGTTTCTAACTCGATCACACTTCATTGTTTATATCTATTGGTAATTTCTGAATTTTGTAACTTCAATTTTTTGATTGTGAATATCATTACATGTAGCTGAAAATATAGATGTCTTATCCATATGGGGATGATTGCTCGTACAATTTGATTAGATTTTATATTTTTAGACACAGAATTTCTTATTTTAGACACCATGCATGTGCAAGATAGATTGACTAACTGAAAAGAGATCTTCATTATTTTCTTTAATCCTTTTAGAAGAAAACAATATATATATATATATATATATATATATATATATATATATATATATATATATGTGGCCATTTCTTCTGATTAAATTCGATTTCAAGCTGTCATGTGGATCCTCTTTTACTGATTCTGCAAATTATTTTGTGGTAGAAATCAATCAAATACAAAGATGGCAGTCACACTGACTCCGTACTTGGTCTTGCTTGGAACAAAGAGTACAGGTTTGTTAAACTTAAAACAGGATTCATCTTTTATTTCCTCCACTGGATGCTTCTTGGAACCTAAGGGTTTCATTTATTAAATTTTTTTGAACCTTACACATCTATTGACATCCATCTTTAAAATAAAAATAAAAAATACAGGAATATACTTGCAAGTGCCAGTGCTGATAATCGAGTGAAGATTTGGGATGTGGTTGCTGGGAAGTGTGATATTACAATGGAGCATCACTCGAAGGAGGCAAGGATTTAGCTATTGTGTAATTATTTTTTATTGTGAGGTCATTTTATTGATGAATTGGATTTTTTCTTCATATCCTCGTGTTTTTTATTTTATTTTTGGAACTATTAAATAAGTAGAACTTTGGAAATAGATTTGCAAATTGTTAGATTGAGGTGACCTTTGCTATGCAATCATGAACCAAGATGGAAAAGTTGTGGTATTTAATCATTACCTTCAAATTTAAATGTTTTATTAAGTACAAATATGTAAATGTTGTAAACAAGTTTATAAGTCTTTCTTGTGGCTTTGTTGAGCAAAGCTCCACATTGTTTATAAGGGGAAAATTTTCACCTCTTCTTCCTTAATCAAATTATTAAATGCAATAATTTATATTTTTTGTCAGTTACTGATTTAAATTATTTGAGTCAATACATTTCTGGATGTCACAGGTTCAAGCAGTTGCTTGGAATTATCATGCACCACAGGTTCTTCTTAGTGGATCGTTTGATCATACGGTTGTCTTGGTAATGATGCAATGTTCCTTGGTTACTCTGTTTTTTGTATTTTGTTCTGGCATTGATTACTTATCATGTGGTACTATCCATATGCTACAAGAGACATTTCCTTTGAAAATATATATCTGAACTTTGAAAGCCTTCACTCTTTTGTTTAAATATTCATTTAGTTATCTAATTTTTTAATGCTATTATACTTTGCAGAAGGATGGTAGGATGCCATCACATTCTGGCTTTAAGTGGTCAGTCACAGCTGATGTAGAGAGCTTGGCATGGGATCCGCACACTGAGCACTCTTTTGTGGTGTGTTATGGTTATTTCTAAGGGCCTAAGTACTAACATTTTTTTTTTTTTTCATTTTTCTGATAAAAAAAACTATCATTATTTTTTTTTTTTTTTATCTTTTTTGATAAAAGGGTAGCTAACATTCTTTTAGCTACTACCTTCCTAGTATTTTGTTTTTATTTTGATTATTTAATGTATGTTAAATAAAAAGGGGTTTTGGGGGAGGGGGCTGGTTCTTTTTCTATGGGGTGAATTCTGAATTTTGATTTCTTGGATGCATGGGTATATTAGTTCACTAATAGTGATTTAATTGTCCTGTTAGGTGAGTCTTGAAGATGGTGTTGTAAATTGTTTTGATGTTCGGACTGCCAAGTCTGATTCCACATCTGAGCTGAGTCCTACTTTTACACTCCATGCACATGACAAAGCTGTTACCTCACTGTCCTATAATCTTTCAGTACCTAATGTACGTATCTTTAACATTTTGGTGAGAAAATAAGCTTATTATGTACTTCAGTTTAACCCTGCTCTGTTGACGTGACTTCGTGCAGCTTCTTGCTACTGGTTCCACGGACAAAACGGTAATATTTAAGTTATTTTGTTATTTTCCTTTATACCGTATCCTGCAGATTGGAATTCATCTCGTTTGACTGGTGGTATTTGTTGCAGGTAAAGCTTTGGGATTTATCGAACAACCAACCATCTTGTGTAGCATCTAAAACTCCGAAAGTGGTAAGTCCCCCCCTCTTCTCTTCGTATATGTCTAATTGGAAACTATTCTATGAATCATGATGCCTTGTTAAACTGACACTTATGTGGTGTTTGTTAGGGGGCTGTCTTTTCTATTTCTTTCTCAGAGGACAACCCCTTCTTGTTGGCTTTAGGAGGCTCAAAGGGCAAACTGGAAGTAAGTGAAAAGGGTCAACGAACTTTTACTTTTGTATTCTTGATAGTTCTCTCTGAAATTGACTGTTGTAACTAATAATTTGTAGGTTTGGGACACATTGTCTGATTCTGGCATCTCTCGTAGATATGAGAACTACAACAAGAATAGAACTCAATCTGGGTCTTGATATAATATTGTTCTAGTTTTCCTTCCCTCCCTTGCCCTTAAAAGAAAATGTTTGGACTGATAACTGCTCAACTGCGAACAAGTTGTGTTGTATGTATCAAAATTTTGGAACTCACTGCAAACTGCAGACGTCTACCCTTACCGTTTGTACTCAAGAGAGATATTTGGTTTCTGTTCCTATATAATGTCCTTCAGTGCTTCTTGTAGTTTAGGAGTATTTAAATTGTAAAAGTAGTTGTGAAATAGTTTGAAAGGATATCTTAAGGATGGATTGATACAGTTTGATTCTAAGTTCTTCATTATTCTTGTATTTAGCATCCTAACAAGTTTTCAAAGAAACTTCTTTAAAAATATGTTCTTTGGTTTGGATCATGGATCGTTTTAATATTTTTTTTTTTCCACCGTTGTAGCGCAATTACTGTTCTTAGTGCGTGCGAAGAGCAAGTTGAGTTGTAGCATCTTGCTGCAGTCGAACCTGTTTGATGAGTGATGACAATTCCAAACTTGTCCTCTTTTTTGCTAGTTTGATCTAGCAAGTTTTGCAATCATGGGAGCATGTCTAAATGTTGGTTAAAGTGTAGTAGTAATTATCACCTAAAATCAAGGTGCTTATTATCACCTAATATATTTATAAATTTTCTATGAACCGATTAATTGGACCCGTGCCAGAGTGATAAAGTTTTTCCTACAAAATTCCAAACACAACAGCGTTCTAATTCGAGATCATTGGTTATTTTGAATTAACCCTTTTTGATAATGTGCTTGAGAGTATATAATAATCCTTCTATATCAAAGTGATGTGAGTAAGGTTAAAAAAAGAATGAAAGAAGAGTTTAATCATGCACTCTTTTCTACTTAACGCGCAAGCATGGGAGAGAAACAAGAATTTACGATTTTATTTTGTATGATTAAATATTTTTGAAATTATGTAAAGAATTTTGCGGACATTTAAAAAAATAAAATAAATTCACGTAAACAACAATTGTTTTACCATATGATTCAAATTTTGGTATTTACAGTGATCTCTCTCTCTCTCTTAGCCATCGAATATGAATTAACATATACATACTTTGGCATGCCTTCAAAAGCATTAACATGATGGTCAATATAAACAAATAAAAGCATTGGGAACATCTCGTCTCCACTTGCTTGCTTGGTTACTCTTATACTCATATTCCAATCCCTAAAGTATGCAACTTCAGAAGAGGAATCCTAAATGAGCTCTGCTATTTCTATCTCCGTTATTAGGCAAGGACACATTCTGTGGTGTAACCAAACGAGGAGCTAGGTGCAAGTGGTAACTCTTGCTAAAAACTCATGGTTGGTTTGATGCCATGCACTTGGTCAATCAAGGATCCTTTTATAAATGAGAAACTGAATATAAAGGTGAAGTCTTAATAACATATGAATGACAATTTAAGTCTACGTCTCTAGAGTATAAACTGTCCAAGCATTTGAGGTGTGAGCCATATGCATGCCCGCTATAGCTGAACATATTGGATAGGCTCAACATACCTCTTATACAGCAAATTTTGGTTCACTTAAACCTACATAGGCTACATTTGATATGATTGTCTAGTAAATTTCTCTTTAATATTATCAACAGTCACGTTGAATTAAATAAATACTTTATATTATTATTTCGTATCTGTAACGCCCGGCCGCTTCAAGAATCAATGACTATCCCCACATACTAACACAGACTTTTCAGTGTGTTTTTTCCCCACTCGCACACTTCCCGAGAAAACTTCTCAGGATGTCACCCATCCCGGAATTGCTCCAAGTCAAGCACGCTTAACTGTGGAGTTCTTCCGTTCCGGGCTACCGAAAAGAAGATGCATCTTGTTAGTATAGGTAATACCAATTAATTCTTATAAGCTATTTCAAACTGTGGGCGATCACTTCCCTCCCTCATTGTAACGCCCCGTTTGCGGCCGATTAATTAACATTCATATGATAGTAAGCGCAGCATGCTCAACTTAATTAATGCGGAAGCTAACTAAATAAATTTTATCTTTTTCCTTATGTATTGCAAACCTTTTTCACTTCCATGGCCAAAATAAAACGGACAGCCGCACACTTCCCGGGAAAACTTCCCAAGAGGTCACCTATCCCAGAATTGCTCCAAGTCAAGCACGCTTAATTGTGGAGTTCTTCCGATCTGAGCTACCGAAAAGTACATGCATCTTGTTAGTATAAGTAGTACCAATTAATTCTTATAAGCTATTCGAAACTGTGCAGTCTCACGTCTGTACAGTCTTTGAAATCCCTCTCTTTCGGGTATCGGTTCGATTCATCCATGCATGTAACCCCTACGCTGGAAGCCTGTCAGGAGCCGCTCTTTGCCCATGCCCTTTCGCATCGATGATCACTCCCCGCCCTCGTCAACGCTCGGGATGTTACAGATTTCTACGTTGAGACTTTGTTGGTCAGTGGCGGACCCAGTAAAAAAATTTATGTCCGCACATTTAGTGGCTGCCCCCGAATTTTTTTTTGTAAAGAAAGTTTAAATCAACGCTTAAACCCGCTCATAATCTAATATAAGAATAAATATCATTTTTAGTCCCTAACAAAAAATTCGGTCCTCACTTTAGTCCATTATAAAAAAAATTAGTCACCTGGTCCCTATGAAATTCAAAATGGACCCATTTTGGTCTTTTTGAAGGACTAATGTAGGTCTTTTTTGAATTTTTGAAAGACCATAATTTTAACTAAATTGACCACTTTAATTTTTTTAGGGACCTCGAAAAATGGGGATCATATTTTTTGCTAGAGACTTAAAATAGTATTTACCCTTAATATA
Source organism: Gastrolobium villosum (assembly GCA_032173675.1). Taxonomy (NCBI): domain Eukaryota; kingdom Viridiplantae; phylum Streptophyta; class Magnoliopsida; order Fabales; family Fabaceae; genus Gastrolobium; species Gastrolobium villosum. The sequence continues at coordinate 11,159 of JAVKPL010005756.1, read as the reverse complement.
TATATTGAATCAAGAGATAAATAAGAATCTGCAACCAAGAAGAAAAATTGAAACTCAAAAGTTTATGACCACACTTGCGGGCATTTGCCCGCAAGTGGGTCTGCCAATGTTGTTGGTTATGCTGTTGATTTGGTGAACATGGGGTTTGTCCATGCCACATAGTCTTGATTATGTCTTATTTATTTGGAGTTGTAATAATGTATCATGATATTGTCCGAATTACGTGTTGTAGGTCCGTGACTTAGATACTCACCTTATTTATATATTGAGGTATTTTCAGTTACCTATCCTTTGCAATTTACATAAAGGCGATATTTTATGAAATTGATTAAGTAATCAACTTGGCTAAGGTTAATGACGTCATAATTGAATTGAAGAAAAAATATTCAGCATATTAAGCATAGCTTAATACGATGACATTTTAACAAACCAAGTATACACGGGATGTTACAGTATGCTTATAGGCCCGACATGTAAAAAAAAAAAACTTTATGACATGCTTCCGAAATAGATTTTCTTTAAACTCAGGTTGTTCTATTTGCCTATATAAAATTGGCTGAGCCTGGCTTGATATAGGTTTGGTAAGATGGCCCCGGCACACTTTCACCTCTATTGTGGTGTGCCATTTATCGGTCGAAATGATAAGACTTTCAATGTAGTTCTGATTTCTTTCCAAAAATGAAATGTCCCAAACAAAAATCCTTAATTCATGTCCTTTAATCTTATTTTAGCAAACAATTAAGTTTGTATTAATAGACTAAGTTCTCAACCCAACAACTGCGCGAACAAAATTACCTTTGATAGAAGTTTGTTTACGTTGTTGATGGTTTTGAAGCTTCCCAACTCCACTATAAGTACCACTCCACCATAATTTGAAAACATCATTCATATCATTATAGAAGTACAATAAGACAAAGTTCAATAGTAATTAATCAACATGGATACGAAGTTGAGTGTTACAGCAATTGTTATATTCTTATTGTTGGGCACGTTTGATACAGCTCAATCTACATTCGTTGTTGATATAAAGAAATTTGGTGGAGCTCCAAATGCAGATATCACACAGGTATGATCATGTTGTTGAATTCACAACAACAACAACAAAAAACGATGATTAAACACAAATTTTAACGAGTAAAATTAAAGGGGTGGTGCTGTTAAGGCCTAAGGGTCACTCATATATAGGTTCAAGATTCATATTTAAGTTGGCATTCAAGCATAACTATTCATCATGATTATGATTTTGTAATTGATTTGTATTTTATATGTATGTTATCTGAAGGCTTTCGTAAAAGCTTGGAATGCAGCATGTGCATCAACAACTGCAAGCAAAATTGTGATTCCTGGAGGGACATATAAGATGAGAGAAATAAATGTCAAAGGTCCTTGCAAGGCTCCCGTTGAAATTCAGCTTGATGGCATAATCCAAGCACCAGCAAACCCAAATGCACTCAATGATGCTTATCAATGGGTTATATTTGGATACGTTGATCATTTCACCATATCAGGAAGAGGTACTTTTGATGGTCAAGGTGCAACTGCTTGGAAACAAAATGATTGTGGATTAAACAAGAATTGCAAGAGGCGTTCAATGGTAAATAATATATATATATATATGTGGCCATTTCAATTGTCAAATAACTAATTAATACCTATACCAAACATGTTACTAACTTGGGTTTCTTGTGAAATATATATATATATATATATGTCAACAGAATCTTGGTTTTAATTTCATAAAACATGGTCTTGTTCGGGGCATAACTTCAAAGGACAGCAAAAACTTTCATGTTAATGTTTTGGGGTGCCAAAACTTCACATTTGATGGCTTCATCGTGAGTGCTCCAGGAAACAGCATCAATACTGATGGAATCCACATTGGAAGATCAACTGATATAAAAGTTATTAACACAAGAATTGCTACAGGAGATGACTGTGTCTCCGTTGGAGATGGAACCAGAAATTTACTTGTCCAGAATACTATTTGTGGACCTGGCCATGGCATTAGTGTTGGAAGCCTTGGAAAGTACACAAATGAAGAGCCCGTACACCATTTGGTATTCAAGAATTGCACTTTGAAAGGTACTACCAATGGAGTGAGGATCAAGACTTGGCCTAGTGCTCCAGGAACTATTCCTGTTTCTGATATGCGTTTTGAAGATATTATCATGGATAATGTCATGAACCCTGTGATTATAGACCAAGAGTACTGTCCTTGGAACCAGTGCTCAAAAAAGGTAAAATTTGATTGATTGTATCTTCAATCATATTATATATGCTGTGAGGTTTCTTATTTATTTTTTATTTTTTCTATTTTGTTCTTGCTTGCAAATTGCAATGGCTTAATTAGGTTCCATCAGAGGTAAAGATAAGCAAGGTTACATTCAAGAACATTAGGGGCACTTCCCAAAATAAGGAAGGGGTGACTCTTATATGCAGCAAGGGTGTTCCATGTGAGGCTGTAGAGCTAAGTAATATTAATCTTACATTCAAAGGAGCTCCCACAACTGCCAAGTGTCTTAATGTCAAGCCCATAATTACAGGAAAGGCTCCTCGTTGCGTGGCTTAGACTCATTAATTGGTTGACAAATTGTTCTGCTTCATCACATTTTTCTTTTTTTTTTATTTTCTTTCTTCTTTCTGTACTAACAACGAGGTCATCCCCGTGTACAGTTTGTAGTTATTTTATGTTTTTTTTTCTCTTCATCTCATTGTACTTACAAAGCCATCCCCTTAAAAAGTGAGGATGAGGACTATTTATATATAGTCCCTAATGAATAAGCAGTTATATATGGTTATTGCATTTGTTGCTGTCAGGTGTATTAGATATGAAAGCAAATATAATACTTTTACTTAATTTAAAATTGATAAGCCTGCGGAACAACACCATATTATTGATAACGTAACATCCCGAGCGCAGATGAATATAATAAATCTCATATATAGTGTTGGATTTAATTATGAAGTAATGATTTTAATCATGAAATTGAGGAATAATTATAAGGAAAATAAAAGAAAAAGAAATAAAGTCACTTTGGGTAAAAAATGAGTTAAAATGACACTTGAGTTGTAGAAATGCGGGTAAATAAAATTACCCGAAAGTAAAAAATAAAATGGTAAATGTTACCATAAAAATATTCTGGACTAGTATGCAAAGTTAGAATGAGAGTTAAGTGAGCGAGATAGATAAACTTATACCCAGCTAATTGTTAAAGCCACTTAAAGCCCCCAAAGTACTTCATTTCCTTCATTCTTTCCTTTCTTCTCGCGCGACTCTCTGTGGAGAAAAGGAGTTCTTTTTTTTCTTTTTTTTTCTTTTCTTCTTCCATATCATTCCAAGCAAATCCTTAAGGAAATCAAAGAAATCACTCTCATTCCTTCTCTCCATCTTGTTCTCCTTCTTCCTCCTTATCTATTCAACTTGGTAGCTACATTTGGATGAGAGAGAAACATATCTTGAAGGACCCATGGCTGCCATTTTCGGATTTAAGGCTTGAGGAAGGGTTGTGACCTTATTGGAAGCTTGGATTGTCTTTCTCTTAGTGATTTAAAGCTTCTAAGGTAAATGCCCTAACTCCCCTCTTGTGTTTTTGTAAAAAATGCATGATATAGGGTTGTATAAATTGAGATTAAATGGTATGAGTACTTGAAGGGTGATTTGTAGGTGAGTCCTTTTGTTAAATATGCTTGGGATTGGTTCTCGTAAAAGGAAAAATTATGAAATGGCCGTTTAGGACACTTTAATAAATTGGACTAAAAATCAAGTATAGGTTTCTAGAATGTGTAGTCTTGAAAATTAAATGTGGTAGACTCGTATATAGGAATACTAATTGTCTTCACATCTTGGAAATAGGTTGTGACTTTGTGAAAGATCGTGACTTTGTGGACACAAGGATTATTGGAGTACACTGCTTGTCAGGTAAGCTTTTGGTCCTTGGGGTTAATCCCCCGTTTGTTCCACCAGACTCCGAGGGAGGATGGTACTTTTATATGGTATGTGGATATGACTTGCTATATGTTGCATGTATATGTATGTATGTTTGTGTGCCACACAAGACAGTGTTTCCTTGTGCGAGGCATAAGACGGTGTTTCCTTGTGCGAGGCATAAGACGATGTTTCCTTATGCATAGTATGAGACGGTGTTTCCTCATACGGTATGTTGCAAGACGGTGTTTCCTTGCGTAATACATACTTGTTATATTCTCTGGCCAGTAGGATTATATTATTGCACACTGCATTGTCATACATATTTTGATGCATGCATGGATTTTTATACTGTGTTTATACCATAAGTGAGCTTAGGGGTGGAGGAGCCCTCCAAGGGTCCCTAGCTTACTGAGGTAATTATATTATCTCACCCCGTGTTATGGGGATCACCATTTCAGGTACAGGAGCTGGTGGTGCCAAGGCATCGCGTGGAAAGAGGCCAGATGAGAGATATTACTTGACATGATTGTCAGGGTCTTGTGGATACTTAGATTTGTACCTGACATAACATATTTTGAGTTATACATGCCATGTATTCTTTTTGAGAGCATAGGAGATGTCTATGCCATGTCGATAGTTTGTATATGCTATTAGTTATGCATGCTCAGGTCTATATTACTTATTTAATTGCATCTCTTTTGTTTATTTGATGTAATTATATAAGTAACATCATGAACATTATTTTGAGACAATGTGATATTGAGATAGCCTATGCCATGGATGGCTAGGTAATATGGTATATGTATGGATTATATTAAACTATCAATCAGATGGAAATTATCATAGTGGGAATTATCCCCAGTAGTCCAAAATACTACATGCATGGATGAATCGAATCGACACCCGAAAGAGAGGGATTCCAACGACTGTACAGACGTGAGACTGCACAGTTTGGAATAGCTTATAAGAATTAATTGGTACTACTTATACTAACAAGATGCATCTATTTTTTGGTAGCCCAGATCGGAAGAACTCCATAGTTAAGCGTGCTTGACTTGGAGCAATTCTGGGATGGGTGACCTCCTGTGAAGTTTTCCCGGGAAGTGTGTGAGTGAGGAAAAAGCACACTGAAAAGTCTCGTGTTAGTATGAGGGGATAGTCGTTGATTCTTGAAGCGGCCGGGCGTAAAAAAATTCCTAAACTGAAACTAAAAGCATAAAACAATAAACAAGATCCAGCATCCAATCATAATAGCATATCAGCAAAAACAGGCATCAACTAAGCTCTGCCCTCCTGCCACTAGAGGTCTCAACCCCTGGGTGGGGGGGGGGGGCGGCTCTCCCAAATCTTTTTTTTTCCATTCCCAGGACTCGGAACTCGAGACCTCTGATTAAGGGGCCCAGACTCCTTACCACCTGTGCCAAAGGAGTTTGCTTTTGTGATAAGAATGGTTGCATAAAATTCAAATTGTGAATCACATGATTTCTATATTCATATATTACATAATACTATATTATTTGTAAAAAATAATAACATAAAGTATTTGTATAAAGAGAAAAATACTTGTCACTTTAAAGATATAACTTAGTATTATTTTAGATCCTAATCGTTGATTTCCGTCAATGATTATAATTTATTGCAAATTACTAATTAATTAATAAATTTGACCATATAAAATTATAACTGTTGATTGACGGAAATCAATGGTTAGGATCTAAAATGACATATCATTATATATTTTAAAAGAATAAATATTTTTCCCATAAATAAATCAACGTGATTTTTTATAATGTTAAAAAGAAATATACTAGGCAATCATATCAAATGTAGCTTATGTAGGTTCAAGTGAACCAAAATGTGCTGTCTAGAAAATATGTTCAGCCATTCCAATATTTTGCATGTTGGGGTGATCTTAAAAAATTACTATATACAGTACAAATAAAATAAAATAAAATAGAGTGAAAATTGGATTTTACGGTTCATCTTACCCTGCATGTACATGACAAACAAGGCATACGATAAGCTCAAAAAATAACAAATTCTTTCATGAAGAAAAAAAAACAACACTAGACAAGTATAAGAAAAATAACAATTGGTGTTTATTTCCCAACAACTGGTATCAAGAGCTTGTGTTATTTTTGCCTGTTGACTTGTGTTTAAATATGGAGGTTAATACAAGTAGAATGGTTACACTGAATGGTTCAAATTATCATGTATGGAAAGGAAAGATGGAAGATCTTCTTTATGTGAAGGAGTATCACTTGGCTGTCTTTGGTAATGAGAAACCACAAAATAAAACCGAAGAAGAATGGAAGTTGATTCACAGACAAGTTTGTGGTTACATCAGGCAGTGGGTAGATGATAATGTTTTGAATCATATTAGTGATGAGACTCATGCACGGACACTGTGGAACAAGCTTGAACAACTATTTGCAAGAAAGACCGGTAATAACAAACTCTTCTTGATTAAGCAGATGATGATGTTGAGGTATCAAGAAGGTACTTCTATGACTGATCACTTGAATAAATTTCAAGGAATTATTCTTCAGTTAGCGGGAATGGGAATCAAGTTTGAAGATGAAGTACAAGGGTTATGGTTGCTTGATACTTTGCCGGACTCGTGGGAGACGTTTAGAATGTCTCTATCTAATTCAGCCCCTGATGGTATAATCAGCATGGATTTGGCGAAAGGTAGTATCTTGAATGAAGAAATGAGAAGAAAGACTCAAGCTTCATCTTCTAAGCCAGAAGTCTTAGTTACAGAAAGAAGGGGGAGAAGTAAAAGCCGAGGTCCGAAGAATAAAGAAAGAGGAAGAAGCAAGTCTAACAAGTTTGCCAATGTTGAGTGTCACTATTGTGGTTTGAAAGGACATGTAAAGAAGTATTGCTGGAAAATGAAGAAAGATAATAAACAAGGGAAAATGAAAGATAACAAGAATGATGAAGGTGGTAAAGATGATCGAGTTGCTACTACCACTTCAGATTTTCTCCTTGTTTATGATTGTGATGCTGTTAATCTTTTATGTCATGAGACCAGCTGGGTGATAGATAGCGGTGCATCTATTCATGCTACATCTCGCAGGGATTTCTTTACATCTTACAAATCCGGTGATTTTGGATTTGTCAAGATGGGCAATGATGGCTTGTCCAATGTAATTGGTGTTGGAGATGTGTGCTTGGAGACCAGCAATGGCACAAGGTTAGTTTTGCATAATGTTAAACATATTCCTGATATTCGTTTGAATTTAATCTCTACATGAAAACTTGATGATGAGGGATATTGCAACACCTTCAATGATGGTTAGTGGAAGCTCACTAAAGGCTCCATGATTGTGGCTAGAGGCAAGAAATGTTCATCCTTGTATGTTACACGTGCAAAGATCTCTACAGAGAAAATTAATGCTGTAAGAGATGAAGATACAATGGAGCTATGGCACAAGAGGCTTAGTCACATTAGTGAAAAGGGCTTGACAATGTTAGCCAGTAAGGAGCAACTTCCCGGATTGAAGAAGGCACCATTGAAGAAGTGTTCTCATTGCTTAGCAGGAAAGCAAAACAGAGTTGCATTCAAGAGTTCTCATCCTTCAAGAATGCCTAGTACACTTGACTTGGTATATTCTGATGTTTGTGGTCCTATGAAGACAAAAACGCTTGGTGGTGCTCTTTATTTTGTTACCTTCATAGATGATCATTCAAGGAAGATATGGGTTTACACCTTGAAGACAAAAGATCAAGTGTTAGATGTGTTTAAGGAGTTTCAGGCCTCAGTTGAGAGACAAACTGGGAAGAAGTTGAAGTGCATCAGAACAGATAATGGAGGAGAGTATACAGGTCCTTTTGATTACTATTGCAGACAACAGGGCATCCGACATCAAAAGACGCCTCCTAAGACACCTCAATTGAATGGTCTTGCAGAGAGGATGAACAGGACATTGGTTGAGAGAGTCAGATGCTTACTCTCACAATCACAATTGCCTATGTCATTTTGGGGTGAGGCTTTGAGCACTGTTGTTCATGTTTTAAATCTCACACCATGTGTTCCTTTGCAGTTTGATGTTCCAGATAAAGTCTGGACATGCAGGAATCCTTCTTATGATCACTTACGTGTATTTGGGTGCAAGGCTTTTGTGCATATCCCAAAAGATGAAAGATCCAAGCTTGATGTGAAAACACGACAGTGTGTCTTTATTGGTTATGGACATGATGAGTTTGGCTACAGGTTCTATGATCTAGTAGAGAAGAAGCTTGTAAGAAGCAGAGATGTTGTGTTTATGGAAGATCAGACTATACGGGATATTGAGAAATCAAATATTGCAGTTCCAGAGAGTAATCATGATTTAATTGACATGGATCCACCTCCTGTTACAGGTGATCCACCACAGGTTGAAGAAGAACATGGTGCAGGTAATTTAGATGACACAGATGTTCCACTGCCAGTGGAGGATCATGATAATGCTGATGAGCAGTTCCCTCTGCCAGAGACTCCCACAGATGCTACTTCAAATGTTGCACCTAGGAGATCTACTAGAGACCGAGCACCTTCCACCAGGTATCCTGCAAGTGAGTATGTGTTGTTGACTGATTCAGGGGAACCAGAACGCTTTGAAGAAGCTATGGAAGATGAGCTCAAGAGTAAGTGGGTTGAAGCCATGCAAGAAGAGATGCACTCATTGCATGAGAACCATACATATGAGTTGGTAAAGCTACCTAAAGGTAAGAGAGCTCTGAAAAATAAATGGGTGTATAGGGTGAAGCAAGATGAAGTTACTTCACAGCCCAGGTATAAAGCAAGATTGGTTGTTAAAGGGTTCAGTCAGAAGCAAGGCATTGACTTTAATGAGATTTTTTCTCCTGTTGTGAAAATGTCATCCATTCGAGTGGTTCTAGGCTTAGCTGCTAGCCTAGACTTAGAGATTGAGCAAATGGATGTTAAGACAGCTTTTCTCCATGGTAACTTGGAAGAAGAGATTTATATGGATCAGCCAGAGGGTTTCATAGTGAAAGGAAAGGAAGATTATGTTTGCAAATTGAAGAAAAGTCTTTATGGCTTGAAGCAAGCACCAAGACAATGGTATAAGAAGTTTGAGTCTGTTATGGGGGAGCAAGACTACCAAAACACTAACTCTGATCATTGTGTATTCTTTCAAAAATTCTCTGATGATGATTTTGTCATTTTGTTGCTCTATGTTGATGACATGTTGATTGTTGGCCGAAATTCTTCTAGAATTGGCACATTGAAGAAGCAACTGAGTGAGTACTTCGCTATGAAGGATTTAGGGCCAGCAAAGAAGATTCTTGGCATTCGAATTTATCGAGACAGAAATGATAAGAAGTTGTACTTATCGCAAGAGCAATATATCAAGAAGGTTCTTGATAGATTCAGTATGAGTAATGCTAAAGTGGTTAGTACACCTTTTGCTACACACTTTAAGTTAAGTGCTCAACATAGCCCTTCTGTGAAACCAATGCGCTTAAAATGAAAAGTACATTCATACAAGAGTTTTGATGATTACAAACAAGCAATAGAAGCAACACTAGAGTTAACACAACTCACAACAATCAAAAGTCAAAGGAAGCAATTCAAACAAGTCAACAAGAGCGAATCACTCAAGATCTTGATCACAACATGCTCCTGAGAACTTAGAATCCAAAATGTAAAGGTAAATTGATTAATGATGCATAAATGAGCTCAAAGGATATTTAAATCCATGCATGCATTATCCATGTCATCAATTATTTAAAAGCATTGATTATTATGAAAAAGATCCTTGACACTCAAAACATTTTATACAATTCAAGGAAATACATTAAAAGTGATTAGAAACTAAAAGGAATACTTTACAACTCATAAAACTGCATAATCAAAGAAAGTATTCGAATACTACTTTGTATGTATTCAAATACTTAAGTTTAGAACAAAGTATTCGAATACTTTACGTAAAGTATTTGAATACCAGTTAAAGTATTCGAATACTTTCCGAAAAGTATTAGAATACTTACTGGACAGAAAGCAGTCCAACGGCTATAAATGAAGTATTCGAATACCACACGAAAAGTATTCGAATACTTACTGGACAGAAAGCAGTCCAACGGCTATAAACGGCTAGTTTTGCGAAAATGAGTGTTCTAAGGGTCATGGGGGGCCTCTATAAATAGTGATCATTATTCACATTGATGGGACACCTTTCCTAATCATTATTCTTGCTTTATTTCATATCATTTGCTTACTATTCATCATCTTGATCATAAATCACCTTTGAGCTTCAATCTTGTGTCATTGATCAATACCTATAAGCTTCAACTTGCATAATCTGTACTTTAAGAGTACAAATCCTTTTCTAAACACTCTCAATCTATTCTTGTGTGTAAAGGGTAGTGAGACCCTAGTGAGAGGTTGCTCATAACCTAAGTAAGTGAGTGGAAGTGTGAAGGTTCCAAGAATTAATTTTCTTGAAGGTTGTAGTGGTTTTTCAAGCACCCTTGAAGCTTGATAATTAGTGGAAAGTTGAACGGGCTGGACGTAGGTCACGGTGGTAGTGACCGAACCAGGATAAACAGTGTTTGCATTCTCTCTATCTCTCTATCTCTTTATATTAGCATTATTCTAACTACTTAAGCTTATCTTTTTCTCCTCTTTATATATCATTCATTTGTGTGAATCTTCATTTTCTAAGCTTTGCTTTTATCATACTACTTTATCTTAAGAAAATTAATTTTCACATAGGAAGTGAGGCATTTTATTAGAAATATTTTTAAAACTCAATTCACCCCCTCTTGAGTTTGAGGCCACTTGTCCAACAAGTGGTATCAGAGCTTGGACTCTTGTATAAAGAGCTTAACCGCTTCAAGAGTAAAGATGGCCTCTTTGAACAATGATATGCCTCTTGGGAACCTCAACTTCAAGACCTCCTTTCTTTAATGACACCGATTATGCTTATTGGAAAAGTAGAATGCAAATTTTTCTTGAGTCTATTGATTTAAAAATTTGGAACATTGTTGATGAGGGATATACAGCTCCCACTAAAAAGATGAAAGCAACAACTATGTTCCAAAGACTCTAAAGGAATTTTCGGAGGAAGAAAGTAAAGAAGCTAATTGGAATGCTAAGGCTAGAAATTTGATTACCAATGCTTTAGGTAGAGATGAATATTTTCGTGTAGCCTCTTGCAAAACCGCAAAAGAAATGTGGGATGTGCTTGAGGTAACACATGAAGGAACTAGTGAAGTTAAA